>JASPKZ010008873.1:820000-905638 GCA_030220185.1 Diploptera punctata | reverse complement strand
GATTTTTTGGAAAACCAACAAGACTATAGCCTTGAAAACACTATTTGAAATTTTGGATTTAGGGCCGGATTTTTTCCCTGAGAAATCCCGGACACACCTCTAGATAGTATTGTTGCCAGTTTTTGAAATTTCGGAAAATTTTGACATTTTTGGAACACCACAAAGACTATTAGCTTGGAAAAAAACGATTTTGAAATTTGGATTTAGACCGTTTTTGCATATAATCCCGGACACACCCTATATAGTATTTTTGCAGTTTTTGAAATTTCGAAAATTTTGACATTTTTTGGAAAACACCAAGACTATAGCCTTGGAAAACACTATTTTGAAATTTTGGATTTAGACCGGATTTTTTGCATTATAAATCCCGTACACACCCTCTAGATAGTATTTTTGCAGTTTTTGAAATTTCGAAAATTTTGACATTTTTTGGAGGACTATAGCCTTGGAAAACACTATTTTGAAATTTTGGATTTTTACCGGATTTTTTCCATTATAAATCCCGGACACACCCTCTAGGTAGTATTTTTGCAGTTTTTCAAATTTCGAAAATTTTGACATTTTTTGGAAAACCACCAAGACTATAGCCTTGGAAAACACTATTTTGAAATTTTGGATTTTTACCGGATTTTTCCCATTATAAATCCCGGACACAACTTCTAGATAGTATTTTTGCAGTTTTTGAAATTTCGAAAATTTTGACATTTTTTGGAACACCACCAAGACCATAGCCTTGGAAAACACTATTTTGAAATTTTGGATTTTCACCGGAATTTTTGCATTATAAATCCCGGACACACCCTCTAGATAGTATTTTTGCAGTTTTTGAAATTTCGAAAATTTTGACATTTTTTGGAGACTATAGCCTTGGAAAACACTATTTTGAAAATTTGGATTTTTACCGGATTTTTTGCATTATAAATCCCGGACACAACTTCTAGATAGTATTTTTGCAGTTTTTGAAATTTCGAAAATTTTGACATTTTTTGGAAAACACCAAGACTATAGCCTTGGAAAACACTATTTTGAAATTTTGGATTTTCACCGGATTTTTTGCATTATAAATCCCGGACACACCCTCTAGATAGTATTTTTGCAGTTTTTGAAATTTCGAAAATTTTGACATTTTTTGGAGACTATAGCCTTGGAAAACACTACTTTGAAATTTTGGATTTAGACCGGATTTTTTGCATTATAAATCCCGGACACGCCCTCTAGATAGTATTTTTGCAGTTTTTGAAATTTCGGAAATTTTGACATTTTTTGGAAAACCACCAAGACTATAGCCTTGGGAAACACTATTTTGAAATTTTGGATTTAGACCGGATTTTTTGCATTATAAATCCCGGACACACCCTCTAGATAGTATTTTTGCAGTTTTTGAAATTTCGAAAATTTTGACATTTTTTGGAAAACCACCAAGACTATAACCTTGGAAAACACTATTTTGAAATTTTGGATTTGGACCGGATTTTTTGCATTATAAATCCCGGACACGGCCTCTAGAAGGTATTTTTGCTGTTTTTGTAATTTCGAAAATTTTGACATTTTTTGGAGACTATAGCCTTGGAAAACACTAATTTGAAATTTTGGATTTAGACCGGATTTTTTTGCATTATAAATCCCGGACACACCCTCTAGATAGTAATTTTCCAGTTTTTGAAATTTCGAAAATGTTGACATTTTTTTTGGAACATCACGAAGACCATAGCCTTGGAAAAACACTCTTTTGAAATTTTGGATTTATAACCGGTTTTTTTGCATTATAAATCCCGGACACACCCTCTAGATAGTATTTTTACAGTTTTTGAAATTTCGAAAATTTTGACATTTTTTTGGAAAATCCGAGACTATAGCTTTGGAAAACACTATTTTGAAATTTTGGATTTAGACCGGATATTTTGCATTATAAATCCCGGACACCCCCTCTAGATAGTATTTTTGTAGTTTTTGAAATTTCGAAAATTATGACATTTTTTGGAAAAACTCCAAGCCTACAGCCTTGGAAAACTCAATTTACAAATTTTCGAGTTAGACGGGATTTTTTCCATTATAAATCCCGGACACACCCACTAGATAGTATTTTTTGCAGTTTTTGAAATTTCGAAAATTTTAACATTTTTTGGAGACTATAGCCTTGGAAAACACTACTTTGAAATTTTGGATTTTTACCGGATTTTTTCCATTATAAATCCCGGACACACCCTCTAGATAGTATTTTTGCAGTTTTTGAAATTTCGAAAATTTTTACATTTTTTGGAGACTATAGCCTTGGAAAACACTACTTTGAAATTTTGGATTTTTACCGGATTTGTTCCATTATAAATCCCGGACACAAACTTCTAGATAGTATTTTGCAGTTTTTGAAATTTCGAAAATTTTTACATTTTTTGGAGACTATAGCCTTGGAAAACACTATTTTGAAATTTTGGATTTTTACCGGATTTTTTCCATTATAAATCCCGGACACACCCTCTAGATAGTATTTTTGCAGTTTTTGAAATTTCGAAAATTTTTACATTTTTTGGAGACTATAGCCTTGGAAAACACTACTTTGAAATTTTGGATTTTTACCGGATTTGTTCCATTATAAATCCCGGACACACCCTCTAGATAGTATTTTTGCAGTTTTTGAAATTTCGAAAATTTTTACATTTTTTGGAGACTATATAGCCTTGGAAAACACTACTTTGAAATTTTGGATTTTTACCGGATTTGTTCCATTATAAATCCCGGACACACCCTCTAGATAGTATTTTTGCAGTTTTTGAAATTTCGAAAATTTTTACATTTTTTGGAGACTATAGCCTTGGAAAACACTACTTTGAAATTTTGGATTTTTACCGGATTTGTTCCATTATAAATCCCGGACACACCCTCTAGATAGTATTTTTGCAGTTTTTGAAATTTCGAAAATTTTGACATTTTTTGGAGACTATAGCCTTGGAAAACACTATTTTGAAATTTTGGATTTTTACCGGATTTGTTCCATTATAAATCCCGGACACAACTTCTAGATAGTATTTTTGCAGTTTTTGAAATTTCGAAAATTTTTACATTTTTTGGAGACTATAGCCTTGGAAAACACTACTTTGAAATTTGGATTTTTACCGGATTTGTTCCATTATAAATCCCGGACACACCCTCTAGATAGTATTTTTGCAGTTTTTGAAATTTCGAAAATTTTTACATTTTTTGGAGACTATAGCCTTGGAAAACACTACTTTGAAATTTTGGATTTTTACCGGATTTGTTCCATTATAAATCCCGGACACACCCTCTAGATAGTATTTTTGCAGTTTTTGAAATTTCGAAAATTTTTACATTTTTTGGAGACTATAGCCTTGGAAAACACTACTTTGAAATTTTGGATTTTTACCGGATTTGTTCCATTATAAATCCCGGACACAACTTCTAGATAGTATTTTTGCAGTTTTTGAAATTTCGAAAATTTTGACATTTTTTGGAAAACCACCAAGACTATAGCCTTGGAAAACACTATTTTGAAATTTTGGATTTTCACCGGATTTTTTGCATTATAAATCCCGGACACACCCTCTAGATAGTATTTTTGCAGTTTTTGAAATTTCGAAAATTTTGACATTTTTTTGGAGACTATAGCCTTGGAAAACACTATTTTGAAATTTTGGATTTTTACCGGATTTTTTCCATTATAAATCCCGGACACAACTTCTAGATAGTATTTTTGCAGTTTTTGAAATTTCGAAAATTTTGACATTTTTTGGAAAACCACCAAGACTATAGCCTTGGAAAACACTATTTTGAAATTTTGGATTTTCACCGGATTTTTTGCATTATAAATCCCGGACACACCCTCTAGATAGTATTTTTGCAGTTTTTGAAATTTCGAAAATTTTGACATTTTTTGGAGACTATAGCCTTGGAAAACACTATTTTGAAATTTTGGATTTTTACCGGATTTGTTCCATTATAAATCCCGGACACAACTTCTAGATAGTATTTTTGCAGTTTTTGAAATTTCGAAAATTTTTACATTTTTTGGAACACCACCAAGACCATAGCCTTGGAAAACACTATTTTGAAATTTTGGATTTTCACCGGATTTTTTGCATTATTAACCAACAAATATCCACTATTATAATTATATCCATTAATCGTAGAAATCAGTCAGTGTCATTAGACCTACTTAAATTAAATATGAAGACGTAATAATTAACCTTACAATATTCAAGAGCCTGGCACCGGGGGAAGTTTGGCAACGTTCCCTGCTCGGTCAGCGGCTTCTATTTGACGTAGTGTAAGGGGGGGGGGAGCGCGGTGGAATGGTGTGACAACTGACGTGTAATTTTCGAAGAACGATGCCAGCGCTACAGGGGCGCAGATCCGTTGGTCCGACTATAGCTTCCAGCCGCTCTATTTCTTGAACTGATTGTACATGAGGCACTCTTCCACTGTTTCTAGGCCATGCGTCAGAACGGGTAATATTATGATTTATATTTAAACCCAGCACACACTATTGAATAACACTAAGAAATTGGGACTGGAAGTAAATATCAGTAAAACTAAATATATGGTCACACATAGAAATTCAGTATATAATGGAAATGGACAGCTAATGACAAATGAGGGTAATTTTGAGGAAGTGGCTGAATACAAATACCTAGGAACAATAATCACAAATAGGAATGAGATGCACAAAGAAATTAAACATAGGCTCAATTCTGGAAATGCGTCCTATTATGCATTGCAGAGACTCTTGATGTCCCAACTCCTTTCAAAAAACGTTAAACTGAAAATATAAAAAAACTATTATTCTAGCAGTTATATTACATGGGTGCGAAACATGGACTCTTACTTTAAGGGAGGAAAGGAGATTACAAGTATTTGAGAATAAAGTTCTTAGGAAATTGTTTGGACCAAAGAGAGATGAACAGACAGGTGAATGGAGAAGACTACATAACAATGAACTACATGGTCTTTATAGAAAGCCAGATATAATAAGAAGAGTTAAGTCTCGTAGACTGCGTTGGGCAGGACATGTTGCGCGTATGGGGAATGAAAGACTTGCATGGAAGCTTCTTGTAGGAAAGCCAGAAGGAAAACGCCCAGTTGGTAGACCAAGAATGAGGTGGGAGAATAACATTATCTATGATTTGAGAGAAGTATGTTATACAGGGAATGATTGGAAAGCATTAGCTCAGGATAGGGATGTATGGAGAGCTTATGTCCGCGCGGCCATGAACCTACGGGTTCGATAGTGCCAGTGAGTAAGTATTCCCTAAATCTTATATTCGTAAAACTATGGTTGGAAGATGCAGAGTAAAGTATGGCCAGAAAAAACTTGTTACCTGGCTTCTTACTTACTTACTTACTCACTCACTGGCACTATCGAACCCGTAGGTTCATGGCCACGCGGACATAAGCTCTCCATACATCCCTATCCTGAGCTAATGCTTTCCAATCATTCCCTGTATAACATACTTCTCTCAAATCATAGATAATGTTATTCTCCCACCTCATTCTTGGTCTACCAACTGGGCGTTTTTCCTTCTGGCTTTCCTACAAGAAGCTTCCATGCACGTCTTTCATTCCCCATACGCGCAACATGTCCTGCCCATCGCAGTCTACGAGACTTAACTGTTATTATATCTGGCTTCCTATAAAGACCATGTAGTTCATTGTTATGTAGTCTTCTCCATTCACCTGTCTGTTCATCTCTCTTTGGTCCAAACATTTTCCTAAGTACTTTATTCTCAAATACTTGTAACCTCCTTTCCTCCCTTAAAGTAAGAGTCCATGTTTCGCACCCATACAATATAGCTGGTAAATAATAGTTTTATATATTTTCAGTTTAACGTTTTTTTGAAAGGAGTTGGGACATCAAAAGTCTCTGCAATGCATAATAGCACGCATTTCCAGAACTGAGCCTATGTTTAATTTCTTTGTGCATCTCATTCCTATTTGTGATTATTGTTCCTAGGTATTTGAATTCAGCCACTTCCTCAAAATTTCCCTCATTAGTCATTAGCTGTCCATTTCCATTATGTAATTTATTTCTACGTGTGACCATATATTTAGTTTTATTGATATTTACTTCCAGTCCTAATTTCTTAGTGTGTGCGTGTTGTCCTTTAGTATCTCCTCGCTATCGGCCAACAGTACATCATCAACATAAACTAACAGCTTATTAATGTCATTGAGTTGTAAGCCTTTCTCATTCTCTAAAGATTTGATGGCATGCTCTAGTACAAAATTAAATAGTAGAGGAGATTGTGCATCTCCTTGCTTCAACCCATTCTGAATTTGAAAATTATAGGGAATATCAAATTAAATTTTAAAAAATATAAAGAGCATCTCTGCTAATCCAGTTTTAAGCTTTTGTTAACACTCTGTATAATTTGCTGATTGTTTCCACTTACCTAAAATTTACCAGATGTTTAATATTTTTTAACTGAAGTCCGACTTGTAATCTTCTATGATGTCATCCTGAATATGGAGCTAATTTTACCAAGATTTGTAATACAGGGTGGAAGTACAGCGAGTGTAATTGAATCGCTGAGTTGTAAAGGGAAGAAATTCCGCTACCTTCGAAGAGCGATAAAACACATATGCAAGGTAGAAATTATGAATTCTTGCTATATTTGCATTCCTTGTATGAAGAGGATCAATACTGTAATTCGTCAAAAATGTATAAGAGAAAGCTGTAAGAAATTATAGTTTGTTTTAATGTTTTCTCAAAAGTAGGGTACTTGAGTTTCTTCCTTTTGAACTCTGCGATTCAATTATTTTAAGAACGTATTCCTTGGGTTGAATACAGAAAAAAAAGTTTCAGTAGCATTTAGGTTTTTGAAGTTTTTCTTTAAATAAAAAATAAATTATAGTTTTAAAAAACTAAAACAACACGCTTTATTAGAAAACTGAACTAAAAAATGAAAGAAAAATTAATTTCCAAACACGCTTGGGATAAAATTAATGTGGTCAACAAAAAAATAATCTCCAACACATTTAGAATAAAACCAGAGTTATCTACAAAAAATAATTTTACCATCAAAAGCGTGGGATGGTTTTTACATTTTCTTCTTAGAGACTTTACTTTTACCAATATTTGTTTATTATAAAATATATTAATTGATATAGAGCACCCCACGCTTTTGATGGTAAAATTACTTTTTGTAGGTAACTCTAGTGTTATTCTAAATGTGTTGGAGATTATTTTTTGTTGACCACAATAATTTTATCCCAAGCGTGTTGGAAATTAAAATAATTTTTCATATTTTAGTTCAGTTTTCTAATAAAGCGTGTTTTAGTTTTTTAAAGCTTTTATTTTTAATTTTTTAGTTTGGTTTTCTAATAAAGCGTCTTGTTTTAGTTTTTTAAACTATTATTTTTTAGTTTTAATATTTTACAGAAATGGGTTGTAAGGGGTAGTGACGTGTGTATAACCTCTCCTACCCAATTCTCATCCTCACCTTCTCGTGGTACAACCTGTTTTCACAAACGAGGCTCTGAGGACCGAGTCACGGCGGTATAACCGTTCCATCGGGTACTGAGTAAATGCGGTATCCTAATGTCTGTCCAGAGACTAAAAGGTAGCAGCCCTACCACTGGACTACTTAGCGTCGGGCCAGTAACCTGTCCTAAGGAACTTCAAAACTACTTTCAAGTCTCAACACGAAAAAATCCAGAAGGAATTGAACTTCTGGATGGTGTTTCTCTTGAGGCCGACAGGTCAACAAATGGCCTAAATTCGTGAATGTACTATGATGAAGATGATGATTTTACAGAATAAGATAAATATGTAAATATCTTTAAATTCGATACTATTGTAGTATGAGCTAAAAGTAATACTCTACTAAAAAATCCTCCGGGCCGGATTTGAACCAGCGAACCTATGGATTACTGAAATTATATACCACTAGAGTCCACCGCTCTACCAGCTGAGCTCTTACAACGATCGAGTAAGAAGTTGATAAGTCCGCAACCTATTATACCGGTTTTTATTATTTTTTATTTCCTGCTGATTCTGACCAGGATTTTAGAAACATCTATGAAATTATTGTATTGTCATTGGTCCTTTACAAGTATACAAAGTTTCAAGTCGATCCAATGATTTTAAGTGGGTGAAAATCGCGTTGAATAGATAGATACAGGTCAAGCTAATATAAAGCGTTTAAGAACAATGATTCTCGCCAAACTTTAAATGCTGCCTAACTAAATATTTGCTGTAAATGTCTAATATTTAGTTGATAATTAAAGCTGAAAAGTGATGTTTTGTTCCTTTTAAATTTTGCAATACAATTAATAGTCTTCCTATAAAATAAGTGAAAACAATTGACTTTTGGAATAAAAGCTATAGAAATGTTGCAACACTGAACCACAAGTAAGACGTAGTCTTCCAATCATTGCTCCCAGAACAGTTGTATGTGTCTCAAAATAATCTATCAAATCTTTTGTGCGCTGTTGCAACATTGCACAAAATTTTAGTGTTATTTCATTAACCCCGGGTTAATCATAAAATGGAAGAGATAAAATGTGTGTTTTATTGTAATTTAACGCCTACGTGAATTAGTGCATCTCCCTGATTCATGTAGAAGCCAGGTGACGTGTTTATCTAGTCATACGTCACTCTGTATCTTCAAGCATATTTTTATGAATTCAATATTTAGGGAATACCAAATTAAATTTTTAAAAATTACAAAAGTGCATCCCTGCTAATGCAATTGTAAACTTTCAACACACTGTATGAGTCCCTTCATGTCTTCTTTGCGTAGAAACCATTCATTGTGTATTTGTGAATGATGATTCATTGCAATGAATGTGGTAATAAGAGAGTAAGGTAAAGATGATTGTGCATGGATGGGATTTATGCTTAGTTGTCAGTGTGTCAGCACGTAAGCTGAAAGGTTCGAGGTTCGATTCCTGGTGCAGGCAGAAAATGTTCTCTTCGCTATTATTTTACGTTATAGTAATTACGTCATGCTAGGATTTTTTTTTTCGTGATGCCATCACATAGACCTGCCAGATATTTATTTTTTTACGAAAGCTTTCATTAAATCTCCTAGTGATTCTCCTTATAAAATTTCAAACCACCATATAAGAATCATAGTAATGAAACAAAAATTGCACGATAGTGCGTTCTATCGTAGCTACAGCAATGGCGACAATGATTCAAAGTTCAATTTCCTATATTTTGGTGTTGCCAACCTTTAAATAACTAACTATACATTAATATTACAAAATATCTACCTAGTGCGGAAGTAAAACCACTGTTCTTTATGTATATACAAAAATATATCCAAAAGGTAGTGTTAATATAGATTATAGGAAACAAATCACTGCATTTTAAATGAACTTAACTTTATTTGAAACAATAAAAAAAATCTTACTTGCCGCCATTTTACTACTGATTGGTGTCACGGCCTACTGCAGTCTCAACTAAATTATTTTTGACATTTACCATATAAACATTGGCCACACTTAAAGTTAGTTGCTTATAATGAATGCAAATATTTCCAACAAAGATATTGTTTTACTATTATTCATTATTTTGAAAACACCATCGTGCAGAGAGTAATGTACAATGCACGTTTCTGAAGTGTTTTACAGAAGCGGGGAAATGATTAAAAACCGAACGAAAGTGAGGTTTTTAATAATTTCCTCGCTTCTGTAAAAACTACTTCCCAACCTCGCATAGTAATATTCTATTTCTCCGGAAAACTGGCAAAATCCAATCATGTGATTTTGGCATCTGTAACATTAACTATGGTTTGAGGGAAGTGAATTGTACAGGAATTAATTGGAAAAGTACCTCAGAATAGGGACGTATGAAGAGCTTGTATATGGGCATGAACCTATGGGTCGAAAATATCAGTAATGTCATTAAGTAATTTATTTATTTATTCATTTATTTATTATTTATTTTATCATTGGTAAGTATTTACAATCATTTTAAATAAGCCCAAATGAGCAGTAGACAACAAAAAGATAATACTATATAAAATACAAGCATTGATATGATTAATTATGATATATTTGGGATATGATATGTCATGATGTATATACAGGTTACTTCGGTCCTATTTTATTACGAAGGCTAAGATTTGCATGTAATTACATATTCTTTCTCTTTGTTTATACGTGGGTAAAATTGATAAATCCCTGCAAATTAGAATATTACTATCTATCTTCGGGTTTTTACAGCTACTGCCGTCTTCCCGTGCCAAACCTCCAAAGCCTACGGTCTTGGGCATCTTCGATGCTTAGCCCTCTAGCTTGCATTACTGTCTTCATGTTTTCCTTCCATTTTAACCTTGGTCTTCCTCTTTTCTTCTTTCTGTTAGGATGCCATTCATATAGTTGCTTCGGCCATCGCTCATCTTCCATTCTTAAAACATGTCCTAACCACTTTAATTCCTTTTCCTCAATTCTTTCAATTATGCTTTCTTCTGCTTCCAGTTTGTTTCTAATTTCCTTATTTGTGACACGTTCTAATTTAGACTTTCTGGCACTTCTTCGTAAATAATCCATTTCTAGAGCTATTAGCCTATTCTTGTAGTACTTACTGATTGTCCATACCTCACTTCCGTACATTGCAACAGATTCCACCAATGTTTTACCAATATATTTTTTTGTGTCTTTCCAAATATGCTTATCCCACCATATGGAATTTAATGATATTATTTTGCTACTCAATTCAATTCTATGTTTTATGTTCTCTTTGCCTATACCTTCGATGTTATCCATAATCATTCCCAAATATTTAGTTTGTTTCACTTGCTTTATTTGGATTCCATCTTCCAATACTAAGTTTTCTCTTTCATTGCTATTTATTGCCAGATATTCTGTTTTTTGTAAATTTACTGTGAGACCCCATGATTCATATGTGCTTTTCAACCTTTTTATCATGAATTCCATATCAAAATTGTCTTGCGCTAAAACCATTAAATTAGAATATTACTATCATAAATATGAAAATTTATCATTACATATTTTTATGTATTTGATCATAATTACATATTTTTACATATTTTAAAGATTTTTATGTAAATTTACATATTATGCCTCTTGAAAAGTATTTTCATAAGCAGAAAATAATTTAAAAGATTTGTAACAATATTTGTTTATATTGAAAAACTGATACCTGATTGTGCACTGAAACTTTTTTCAAACCTATATGAAAATGCTGAGAAACTTTCAAAGAAGATATACATTTACTAAATACGATAAACAGATACATGAAGTCTAGTATAGCGTCCCACATATCAAAATCTCTTAAAACCTGAACAATCTACTCTGTTTACGAATGAAATAGTATAAATATATAGGGGGCACATTGTGGTATAGTTGGATAATGCAATATCCTACAAGATGGAAAATCAAGGGTCGAGACCCGATGGGATCAGCATTTTTAAACTCCTTAATCCTCTGTCAGCAATGTGACTGGGTCAACTCAGCCTCTAAAAAAGTAATACCATTGTGAGGGTAAGGCTGAAATCTCTTGCTGATTGTCTAGAAAGATGGGAGCCTTAACCTCACAATATTCCCAAGACCTGAAGTGGGATCATTTTATAATAGAAACATGACAAGACCTTTCTTACCACATTGTCAAAGTATTTAACTTGTCACATTCCTTCAAATTTGATCTTAAAGTTAATGTTTAAAATAGATTTATATAAAGTAAAATTTTAATGTATTTAATATTACATATTTTAAGGAATTTTTTACGAGTCGTATATATTTTACAAAATGTTATTATATAAATATGTACATATTTTGCATGTTAATATTACATAACAATCCTAGCCTTGGTTATTACTTTGCCCAAAACAAAAAATGAAGAAGAATGTCTGTTTTGTGTGTTACCCCCCCCCTCAACACAACATGTTGAACTGCATGTGGAAATATGTTACACATTAAATGCATAAGTGAACAACGGTACAAAATATAATGTAAGGCAAACTCTGCTAATTTCATGACATGCATAATTTATATTTAATATTTAATTTTAGGAAGTTATATTTTGAGGTTATTTTAATTATATTATTTTTGGTCTGGACATCTTACCTCAATATGATTTGTTCTTGGACATGTTTCAAAACAATTGTTTTGAAACATGTCCAAGAACAAATCAACATTAATATTGAGGTAAGATGTCCAGACCAAAAATAATATAATGCATAATTTAGTTATATTTTTTTCTCTAGTTTGTAGTGAAGTTGTGCTGGCAAGAAAAACATTCTATTTCTCTCTCATAGATCGCAGAAAATGTACTTTCTTGCTGTGTTTTTATATTTGTAATAACAATGCTAACTGGGTGTACTTTACGTTAACTGGTTGAGCAGTTTTTCATTCATGTTAGCAGTTGTTAGATTTAATTGTGTTTGAAGAACATTTTTCAGTTTTTGAGTAGATATTCTTCGACACTAAAGGTGAACTGATACAATATCATTTCAAACTATATCGGTTACCACCAGTTCCCTTCGGGATTCTCATAAGTTTCTATCTTGAGCTATGATCTTAAGTTACCTCGTCAGGTAGCTTACAATTATTATCGCATGAATAGATTTCTGAGTAAGCAAAATGTATAATAATCCCTGAGTCAGTATAATTCTTAATACTGGTACTATTAAGTTTTCTCAACAGATGGCAGAGTAATTCGTCTGTTTAGATTTTGTTTCATTGATACTTTTTAGATTAGAACGTCATATCTCAGTGTCAATATTATGTGGCATAGGATACACTGATTCCAAGTCCTTCATTTCAATCTTACTTTACAGCAATTGACCATTTGAGGTTATGTTGGTCACTGAAAACAAAATGCTCTGTTTAGCCAAACAATGCCACATTTCAATAAATTTGTATTTTATTATCTGTTCACCATTCGCTCAGAAAATACAGAGATCTATTGAACTATTGACTGCTTAAGTTATATATATAGAGGTTCTTTATAATCCGAGTTGCTACATGATAAAGCTATTAGCGGTAGTGAAATTTAGTTATTATTTAAGGTTAAGTCTCTCTGTACTGTCATGTGCAAGTCTAAATGGTATTAAAAATAAGTTTTCTTTGAGGACTAATATATAAAAATACATTGAGTTTTTTTTTATTATGGATGAGCCCATGTAGGATTACGCAAAGTACTTAGAGGCGTTTCCTTTGAGCCCAAATTTCTTTCATTCTTTTGCTATGAGCTTGTTTTCTATCATCTGTTGTAAAAATTATCAATAACGGAACAAAACAACTAATTTATAAGTCCATACTAGAAAGTATGTTATATGGATTGAAAGTTTGGACAATGACAATATGCCAACAGTATAACTGCAGTTGAAATGGATTTTTGGAGAAGAGCTGCCAGAAAATCTCAACAGAAATTATAAAATGGATGAATGCAGAAAGAAGAATAATGGATGAGATTGAATATAGATGGCTAATATGTCAGATACATAAGAAGAATGCAGGGTGTAATACTACCAAAGGCTGTCTAGGCATGGAAAATTTAAGGAAGGAGCAGAAAAAGACCAAGAAAAAACTGGAAGAATAACATTTAGAATTCAATGAGAAAATTTGGTGTAATGTATGAAGAAACAGGACAGAGAATGATAGATAACTTTAAGAAATATTTGTGAATGTGTATTATAAATTTACTTCTGGCAAAGATAATCCAAACAGAATCAATGTACTAGAGGAATTGGAAATATTTAAACAGACCAACAATGATCTGCTATTAAACGAGAAAACACCTAGTAAATCAAACCCACTCTACAGTTACAACAGACCAGCCAAGCTTACATTTGAAGTCAATGGTTGCAGACGTACTTTCTGCTGATGATGGGACTGGTCATGAAAGTCCTACAGTAATAAAGTAACTTCATGTTTCTACGGTTGAGAAGACGGACCTAAAAGGTATATAATTTTATATTATAATTCCATGGAACTTATTTTATATAATCTCCTACATATATGAATTCTGAATCAATGGAGAACAGATTTATTCTTTCAAAAACTAATTCCTGTCAGATTTCTTATAATTTTATTCAAATATAGAATCAAAGTAAATTGATTTCTTCAACAATAAAGACAAATAAGTCTTGAATCTTCTATAAAATATAGAAAATGTATTAAACCTAACAGAATTGTGGCATAGCTTGTTACACCCCCTCGCCACGATGAGGCACAGAGCAGGAGGGGGGCGCGGAGTGAACCATGAATAAGAGACCATTCACCTCAGTAGTGGCAGTAGTCTGCCTCTCTGTGGCACCTGTTCTGTTACCCATAATACACAATTAGAAAAAAAAAAGCAACGGTCTAAAGTCAATTACAATTACCAGTGTTTCTACTTTTAACGATGATGAGAAGAGTGTGCTGAAGGCACCATCTTGTCAACAGTAGAAAAAGTGGTGCATTGCATCAACTTGCTTTAACAACACGACTAATCCTTTCATCTCGTAACGAAGGATCACCAAATGCAGGTCTTGTCTCCAAACTCATCTCTCGTAAAAAACAAATTAACAAGTTTATCACCAGTTACGTCTACTTTTTGCAGTGGGGAGGGATGCACTGAAGGCGCTGAGATGCTACTCGGCAGACGTAAGTGGTGGTCACCTTGTTATTTCAAGCCCTACCAACATTCTTTGAAAGTCCTACATTCCCTTCTCCAAATCTTACGGCCCCAAAGCTTAGATTTTAAAAATGAATATTAATGAAAATGTAAACTTTAAATATTTATTTTACGTTGCCGCTATCTCATTCTGTAATTGTAAAAATACAATATCAGATGAGTGATATTGAATCAAATATTAAATTAAATGCTTCGTACTTCTCTTCATATCCAGTTTTGTAAGTAGACAGCGGTTTCAAAGCCTTGTTAGCTTCATCTTCAGTACCATCTTGTTGACATAACATCAGTCAACGAAAAAGTACTAACGATGAAAGCAACAAAGCTTAGAAGCTGCGATCTACTTAGAAAACTGGATATGAGGAGAGTTATGAAGCTTTTAATTCAATATTAAATTAAACCTCATAGTGATTTCTTCCTATAAAAGTTTGATATTAGATTGACCATTAGATATACCTGAAACATACAAGCAGATGATTAGTTTTGCTGAAAAAGAAAGTTCTATGGTGCGCAGTATAATGGACTTTTGTCAAGAAACCTAACTTTTCAGGACAAGCAAAATAAACTTCAAGTTGATCTCTAAAGAAAAAAAACTAAGTTCGACCAGACATTAGTCATTTTAGAATATTTGTTTTTTTTATATTCCAAAACAATATCTACACGAACATACTTTTTTCAGAGATATCCTTCAAGTTTATTTTGCTTGTTCTAAAAAAGTTTTGTTTCTTGACTTAAGTCAATTATTCCACACACCGTAGAATTGATTAGTAAACCAAGTAGAGTGCAAGATTGCTCGCCATCAAACATGGCTTCCATCTCCTAAACTACTTCCCTAACAAAGTTACTAATGGTTTGCCTCCATGGCGCCTGTTCTGTTACCCATAATACACAATCAGAAAAAAAAGGAACAGTCTAAAGTCAATTACAATTACCAGTGTTTCTACTTTTGACGATGATGTGAAGAGTGCATTGAAGGCACCATCTTGTCAACAGTAGAAAAAGTGGTGCATTGCATCAACTTGCTTTAATACGACATACTTTCGTCTCTTAACAAAGGATCACTGAATGCAGTTCCTGTCTCCAAACTCATCTCTTCTAACAAAACAAATTAACAAGTTTACCACCAGTTACGTCTACTTTTAACAGTGGGGAGGGATGCACTGAAGGCGCTGAGTTGCTACTCGGCAGACATAAGTGGTGGTCACCTTGTTATTTCAAGCCCTACCAACATTCTTTAAAATTCCTACATTCCCTTCTACTCCAAATCTTACAGCCCAGAAGCTGAGATTTATAAAATTCAAATTAATAAGAATTGAAACTTTAAATATTTATTTTACGTCATCACTATCTCATTCTGTAATTGTAAAAGTACAATGTCAGATGAGTGATATTGAATGAAGGATTAAATTAAATGCTTGAAACCTCTCGTATCCAGTCTTCTAAGCAGACCGCAGTTTCAAATCCTTGGTGGCTTCATCTTCAGTACCATCTTGTTGACATAACATCAGTCAACAAAAAAGTACTAACGATGAAACCGACAAGGCTTTGAAACTGCTGTCTACTTAGGAAACTGGATATAAGCAGAGATATGAAGCATTTAATTCAATATTAAATTAAACCTCATAGTGATTTCTTCCTATAAAAGTTTGATATTAGGTTGACCATTAGATATACCTGAAACAAACAAGCAAACGATTAGTTTTGCTGAAAAAGAAAATTCTATGATGCGCAGTATAATAGACTTGTCAAACCGAACTTTTCATGACAAGCAAAATAAACTTCAAGGTAATCTCTAAAGAAAAAAAAGTAAGTTCGACCAGACAGTCATTTTAGAATATTTACTTTTTTATATTCCAAAACAATATCTATACGAACATACTTTTTTCAGAGACCTCCAAGTTTATTTTGCTTGTTCTGAAAAAGCTTGGTTTCATGACATAAGTCCATTATTCCACGCACCATAGAATTGATTAGTACACCAAGTAGCTTCCATCTCCAAAGTTCTACTTCCCTAACATAAAAAAATACTACTGGTTTGCCTCCGTGGCGCATGTTCTATTATCCATAATACACAATTAGAAAAAAGTAACGGTATAAAGTCAGTTATGATTACCAGTGTTTCTACTTTTGACGAGAATGAGAAGAGTGTGCTGAAGGCACCATCTTGTCAACAGTAGAAAAAGTGGTGCATTGTATCAACTCGCTTTAAGAACACGACTAATCCTTTCGTCTCTTAACGAAGGATCATCAAATGCAGTTCCTGTCTCCAAACTCATCTCTGCTAACAAAACAAATTAACAAGTTTACCACCAGTTACATCTACTTTTTGCAGTGGGGAGGGATGCACTGAAGGCGCTGAAATGCTACTCGGCAGACGTAAGTGGTGGTCACCTTGTTATTTCAAGCCCTACCAACATTATTCTTTAACATTCCTACATTCCCTTCTACTCCAAATCTTACAGCCCAGAAGCTGAGATTTATAAAATTCAAATTAATAAGAATTGAAACTTTAAATATTTATTTTACATCGTCACTATCTCATTCTGTAATTGTAAAAGTACAATGTCAGATGAGTGATATTGAATGAAGGATTAAATTAAATGCTTGAAACCTCTCCTATCCAGTCTTCTAAGCAGACAGCAGTTTCAAATCCTTGGTGGCTTCATCTTCAGTACCATCTTGTTGACATAACATCAGTCAACAAAAAAGTACTAACGATGAAACCGACAAGGCTTTGAAACTGCTGTCTAGTTAGGAAACTGGATATGAGCAGAGGTATGAAGCATTTAATTCAATATTAAATTAAACCTCATAGTGATTTCTTCCTATAAAAGTTTGATATTAGATTGACCATTAGATATACCTGAAACAAACAAGCAAATAATTAGTTTTGCTGAAAAAGAAAATTCTATGATGTGCAGTATAATAGACTTGTCAAACCAAACTTTTCAGGACAAGCAAAATAAACTTTAAGGTGATCTCTAAAGAAAAAAAAAAGTAAGTTCGACCAGATATTAGTCATTTTAGAATATTTATTTTTTATATTCCAAAACAATATCTATACGGACATACTTTCTTCAGAGACCTCCAAGTTTATTTTGCTTGTTCTGAAAAAGTTTTGTTTCTTGACTTAAGTCAATTATTCCATGCACCATAGAATTGATTAGTACACCAAGTAGAGTACAAGATTGCTCGCCATCAAACATGGCTTCCATCTCCAAAGCTCTACTTCCCTAACATAAATAAATACTACTGGTTTGCCTCCGTGGCACCTGTTCTGTTATCCATACCACACAATTAGAAAAAAAGGAACGGTATAAAGTCAATTACATTTACCAGAGTTTCTACTTTTGACGATGATGTGAAGACTGTGCTGAAGGCACCATCGTGTCAACAGTAGAAAAAGTGGTGCATTGCATCAACTCGCTTTAACAACATGACTAATCCTTTCGTCTCTTAACGAAGGATCACCAAATGCAGTTCCCATCTCCAAACTCATCTCTGCTAACGAATTAACAAGTTTACCACCAGTTACATCTACCTTTTGCAGTGGGGAGGGATGCGCTGAAGGCGCTGAGTTGCTACTCGGCAGATTTAAGTGGTGGTCACCTTGTTATTTCAAGCCCTACCAACATTATTCTTTAAAATTCCTACATTCCCTTCCACTTCAAACCTTACAGCCCAAAAGCTGAGACTTTTAAAATTCAATATTAATAAGAATTGAAACTTTAAATATTTATTTTACGTCGTCACTATCTCATTCCATAATTGTAAATATACAATATCAGATGAGTGATATTGAATGAAGGATTAAATTAAATGCTTGAAACCTCTCATATCCAGTCTTCTAAGCAGACCGCAGTTTCAAATCCTTGGTGGCTTCATCTTCAGTACCATCTTGTTGACATAACATCAGTCAACGAAAAAGTACTAACGATGAAACCGACAAGGCTTTGAAACTGCTGTCTACTTAGAAGGCTGGATATGAGGAGAGTTATGAAGCATTTAATATTAAATTAAACCTCTGATTTCTTCCTATAAAAGTTAGATATTGGATTGTCCATTTGATATATCTGAAACAAACAAGCAAACGATTAGTTCTGCTGAAAAAGAAAATTCTATGGTGCACAGTATGATGAACTTTTGTCAAGCAAAACTTTTCAGGACAAGCAAAATAAACTTTAAGGTGATCTCTAAAGAAAAAAACTAAGTTCGACCAGATATTAGTCATTTTAGAATATTATTTTTTTATATTCCAAAACACAATATCTACACAAACATACTTTTTTCAGAGATCACCTTGAAGTTCATTTTGCTTGTTCTGAAAAAGTTTTGTTTCTTAAGTCGATTATTCCACGCACCATAGAATTGATTAGTAAACCAAGTAGAGTGCGAGATTGCTCGCCACCAAACATGGCTTCCATCTCCAAAACTCTACTTCCCTAACATAAAAATTCCTAATTCACAAGTGAACCATCTCTTATTTCTACGTTTCACAGGGAGGATGGGGTGCACTGAAGGTGCGTAGTTGCTACTCAGCAGAAATAAGTGATTCTGTCATCTTGTTATTTTAAGCCCTACCTACATTCCCAATTTTACAACCCAAAAGCTAAGATTCTTAAAATTCAAGATTAAATCTTGAAATTTTAAATATTTCTTCTGTGTCAACTCTATCATTCTTGAATTGATAGAATATAATATCAGAAGGCTGATATTGATAACATTGCCTGTAAGAGTATGAAAAAACCTGAAACATAAAGCAAATGATTAGTTTTCCTGAAAGAGAAAATTGATTAGTGAATGAAGTAGAATGCGAGACTGTTCACCATCAAACATGGCTCCCATCTCCAATACTCTACTTCCCTAACATAAAAAAATATTAATAAACAAGTTAACCACCTCTTATTTCTACGTTTCACAGGGCGAGGGGCGCACTGAAGGTGCAGTTGTTGCTACTTAGCAGAAATAAGTGGTTTTGTCACTTTCATACCCTAACCAGTTTATTATTTACATCATTCCCTTATTCTTTTACACCAATAAACCTATAGTTTATGAGCCAAATGCAAAAATAATGACAATATTCAATGTCAAACATTTAACATTATACATTGTCAAATTATTTTTTTTGCAATTGGACCCTAATTTTTCTGTTAATAAAATTAAACCTTAAATCGACGAATAAACAATCAGTTGCAGTGAAGAAGAGTGCAAGATCGTTCACCACCAAACGTGGCTCTCGTCTCCAAAACTCAACTTCCCTAACCTAAAAAAAAAAAATTGTAAATACTCTACTTATTTCTACTTTTTGCTGTGGGAGGGGATGTGCTGAAGGCACTGAGCAGCTACTCAGCAGAAATAAGTAGTTATGTCATTTTGACAGTTTAAAACTCTGCCTAAATCATTCTAATATTTATCAGGAAAAATATAAATTCAACGCAGATTCATTCTCTAATTTGTCAGTAATGTATATCCAGGAGGCTGAATGTAAAGACAAGGTTTAAAAAACAGAATTCAAGACCAAAATAGTATTAAATGCTGTCAAAACATTAAACATCGTATTAACAAACAACCTCCTTACTCCAGGAGTTGAATGCAAAAATTAAATTTAAAAATAGACAACATTCAAGGCTATAACAACTTAATAGCAATAAATGTAGTCCAAAAATTTTAATTTTCACATCCAGCCCTAGCTGTTTAATTCCACATCATTAAAAATCTCTAAATGCCTAACACACAAGCCCTCAAAGGGCTTAAATATCGTGGATTAATTAAATGTCGCATTTAAATTTAACATCCTCCATTGTTGGATGTCAAATACAGTCAGACAGCAATCGATAACACAACTGCTGTCAAAAAATTCATGCAATCGACGCTGGACATTTCAGTCCCACTAAGATAAAAAAAATCTCTAATTGCCTATCAAAGAACGAGCCTAAAAAGAGGCTTTGAATATCTAATTAAAATATGCAGCTGAAGAAAGAAGAATCCTGAAAACCTTCTCAAAAAAAAAATGGGGTAAAAAAAAAGTAAAAATGCAAAACTAATGGAAAGAATAGGCAACCTTGCACAGGTTTTCATGAAATTTCTTGAATTTACTACAATATTTAAAAATACTTATACGAAAATTTGTAAATACATTTAAAATAACCAAATATCTAAATCAAATCTTTTGTAAAATCAACATTAAGATTAAATTTGAGATTTATTAACTATAATTCTTTAGTAATCTTAAAGCCCAGTTAATATTTGTCATTATTGGCATATTCACTTTAATTATTTATTATTTGAAATTGCAATATTTAATGTTAAAATATTAAATAATATACTAGAGTAATTAAAGTGCCACAGGTTGCCAATCCATCAAGGTAGCAACAACTCGCATTAAGCGAGGTGCCTCACAGGGCTCTGCTGCTCAAACAACGTTACCACCGACCCTAACCTTACATTTGGGACACTAAACATGGTCTGGCAGTAACGTTACTTGCTTACTGCAGACTGCATCGCAACACCTGTACCAGTGCATCCAAACTGCTTGACTGAACTCTTCACTATCTCACCTCAAAGTATATTCCATATTTAATATGAATCTTCTGTACAGTTTTACCAAAAACAAAATGCCAACTCTGGTCTTACAATCCTTTGACCTAGAATCTTTATTTTGCAGCAAAAACTGTGATTCAGTATTTTATACTCATTCTAGAATTACTTAATAGTTAATAATACAATATTATATATAAATATATTAATAGATAATAAAAATTAAGTTACTAAATTTTAAGATTAATATCCAGTGTATTTAAGTCCCTGCACCTTAATTGAATTATTACATATTTGAAATTTAAAAAAATAAAATAATTACAACACAAAAAACACTGAAGTCTTTACATCATACTGAAATTTACACTAAGCATAATACTTTTATTAATTATCAACTGCCTCATTCAAAATTAATGTATTTTGAAAATTCCTAACCAAGAAATTCAACTCTTATTTCCAAGTTGATTCTGTTTTAAATAAAATTAAAAATTCAGTCGTGCAGCTGATACAAATTTCAATTCAATTGTTGCAAATACAATTTTGTTAATTAACCATAATTTTGAATAATATATCTCCAAATTTAAATTTATTTAAAGCACAATTACCCATATTTCAGAATCATAAATGAAATATGAATGGGTAACATTCAAGTTTACCAAAAATAACCTCAAATACTCTCCAAAAAAATTTGCTTAGAATAAATTATTTTCTTAAATTTATAAGAAGCAATATTAGCAATGGTGGTGTTCAGAATTTGTTCCATTAGACTTAACCTAACCTAACCATCCTACACGCGGATCATAAATATTGCTCCAACAATATTACAAATTTCTGAACAAAACCAAGTATCGGGCACAAGAAGCCCATGTTAATCTGGTACAGGTTATTGTTCTGTATATTCTGCAGTGAAATTTTTTTATACACTTTACCCTTCAAAAATGCTCAAAAATCTACAAAAAATCAACTACATAGAGAAAGAAGAAATACTACGTCCTAAAATTGTAATAAAACTGTGAAGCCATAAGTAATATTTAAGTTTATAATTATTGAATTATTTGAGTCTCATTTTATTTCATGAATTGTGTTTTTGAAAATATGTTTCAGTACTTATTCATTTTAAAATCAGCTTTTTCAGTCACAAGCTGACGGAATATGAACACATCGAAACAAAAAATTCTTTCCATTAGGAGACAGGATGAGGTGAGGTGGAAAGAATTCTATTTTAAATTTTAAATGATACCTCAATGATATTTCCTATAATAGTTCCAAATTCAAAAGTTCTCAAAAACATCAATTCATGAGGTAAGATGTTAGGATTCCAATTATTGTAAAGAAAACACAATGTTACTTCTTATAGTTTTTATTAATTTATTATTTATTAATAATTGAATTAAATTTTTAATCCAATTTAAGAAAATGGATACTGTTAAAAGCATTTCCATGAAATATTCAGATTGAGGGTCTTTCCACTTTTCAGCAGTTGCCCTTTTACCAGCCGGCTGCTGGCCCTTCACATCCACATGTGTCAATCACAGAGGTAGATGATCAACAGCCAGTGTAGGGGTGACATGTGGTTAGCATGTCGAGTCCGCCAGCCGTTATAGCTGGTTCCTCAACCTGGAGCCGCTACTTATTGTAGCTACCCAATTGCCTCACGATGCTGGGTGGGCACCGGTCCCATACTGGCCGAAATACCATGAGAAAATTTCTTCCCCCATGGAGACTCGAACCAGCACAAGTCCCGTAGCTCTGCACCAAGGCTTCCTACCTTAACCGCTCGGCTACAGCGCAGGACATTTTCATGAAATATAAATGCTAAATATTTTATATAGCCTATAGATATAAAAAAGATCTATGGCACAACAGTCTTAGAAGGCCCTTGGCCTATCAGCCAGCTGCTAGCCTCACATCCACATGTGCTAATCACACAGGTAGACAATAATCCAGCAATGTAAGGGTGACATGTGGTCAGCATGTCTGATCCCCAGATGTTATAGCCGTTTTCTCAAGCTGGAGCCGCTACTTATTGTAGCTACCCAAAATGCCTCACGATGCTGGGTGGGCACCGGTCCAATACTGGCCAAAATCCCATGAGAAAATTTTTTCCCCCATGGGGATTCAAACCAGCACAAGTCCCATAGCTGTATGCTAAAGGCATCTCGCCTTAACCACTTGGCTACAGCACAGGACTCAATAGATATAGTAATCTAACCATTCTATAAATTATAGTTTATTTCTTGAAGTTGTAAAAATTTATATATATGTATATTTATACATTAAACACACAACCAATAACTTCCATTGGGCACAATCCCTACTAGATATTTTGCCTGGTGGAAAATTGTTGCTGTTACTTCAAATAAATTAAGTAAATGCTCCACATTTTGTAAACCCATGTCTACTTTTTACATGCCGAGGAATGGACTCTTTTTTATTACCAATTTAAAATTCAATATCTAAAATTAAGTTTTGCCAAATATTCTTGTATAGAAATGTACTGAATCAAAGAAATCTGTATCTATTATAAAATAAATTCAGTATCTTCATGAATGAAGGATCGAAATCATGTCCACCAGATTCAAAACTCAATAACTATGAAATTCCTCTAGTTATTGACTTTATTTCTACTGAAGCTAAGATGTCAAAGAAAAATATATATGCTCCAAATTTTAAGAGCTATAGAAATTTTAATTCATACTAAAATTTTATTATAAAAAACTAAATTTTATAATGTCTAAGGAAATTCATTAATCCATTCCTTCTGATGTATTCAAGCGACAATCTGCCTCGGCCCCAACACCTGTCAACAGAAATTCTAACAAGGGAACTGTCTACCATTGCATGCCAAAACCTATCTTGAAATTTCTTCCAGAGAAGCGTTGTGATGTACCAAGATCGTGTTCAAAAAATTATCTGCCTTTTTAACTGCAAGGTACTAAAATCCTCTGACAAATCTCTCAATTTATACAGGGAAGTAATACAGCCCTGAATTGGTAGATTGGATCATTCCACTCTGCTCATTCAAGCAGGGAGTCCAGTTGATCCATCAGAGGTTGCCATTGATGGAATCTGGCTTTGATTTTGATGCCTTGCAGTTAAAAATGGCACAATTTTTTGGACATTGTCTTAGTATATCATATAGCTTCTCTGGGAAAAATCTCAAGGTAGGTTTTGGAATGTAATTGTTGACAGTTCTTTTCAGCTATCTACTTCAAACCCATTCACTAACTACATCATCCGAGGCTTTATGTTCACTTGTTCATCACAGTCTGTGCTCGTAACATTTCTACCAGCTCAAAGTTTTGTTTCTACTGCATAAACATTGCAGTCTTCAGCCAACAATACTTGATAAATATAATTCCATCTATAATGAACCTGACTTCTAATGGTTGAAATCTTTTGAAAATAATTTTTAAAAAGTTAAATTACATCTGACTAACGCTATCAAACCCAATGTTCATGACCATGCAGACATAAGCTCTCCATATATCCCTATCTTTAGCTAACGTATTTGAATCATTCGCTGTATAAATTACTTGCTTTAAATCATGGTTAATGTTATTCTCCCACTTCATTCTGGGCCTACGAGACTTAACTGTTATATCTGGCTTCCTTTATATATGTAGCTCAGTATTATGCAGTTTTCT
The DNA here is from genome assembly GCA_030220185.1 of Diploptera punctata. Lineage (NCBI taxonomy): Eukaryota > Metazoa > Arthropoda > Insecta > Blattodea > Blaberidae > Diploptera > Diploptera punctata. The sequence goes on along the minus strand of JASPKZ010008873.1, from coordinate 880,858 downwards.
CCATTCACCTTTCTGTTCATCTCTTTTCTGGTTCAAAATGTTTCCTTATTCTTCTTCTTAAACATAATTTGTAGGATTTTCATCCTGTTTATTTCCAAAACCACTCCTCGGATGAAGACGTATTGGATGTGCATTCACTGTCTATCCATCTCTTGGCTGGTCTTCCTCTTGTTCTTCTCCCATCCATTGGTCTATCTTCTTTAGCTCTATTTGCAAGCCGGTTTTCTTCCATTCTTTCTATATGACTCTTCCAATATTTTCGTCTATCTATAATAAATTTGGTTATGTCTTGAATATGACATTTGTCCCTAATTTCTGTGTTGTTTATTTTATCAAATAATGTTTTCCCCTGAATAGTTCTTAAGATTTTCATTTTGCATGTGCTTATTACTTGTTTAGTTTTTGTTGTATCAGCGCTAGTTTCTGCTACATATACGATAACTGGTCGAACTATCGTTTTGTATATGCAGGTTTTGCTTTCTATTGACATATGTTTATTGCGCCAAATTAAATCTTTCATATATCCTGATATTCGTGCTGCTTTATCAGCTTGTTTCTTTACTTCTTTTATTACATTTATAGTGTTCTTTATTATTTAACTTTATTCTCATATATTCATAATCTTCTTTCCTCACTTAAAGTAAGAGTCCATGTTTTGCATCCATATAATATAACTCGATACCCTAATTTATTTAAAATATTTACAAGTTAATTAAATTTAATCAATAATTGAAAAGTATACTGAAAAAGAGAAGAGCTGATATATTGTTACGAAGACAGGTTCTGTGACACAAATAAAAATTTTTATGTCCTACTACAGTTGGTCCCTCGGTGGATGATTCCCTCGCAGCACAAGATCAAGGGCAAGAATGTGGGTAAACTAACAAGTTTTAATGTTTAGAAAATAAAGTGACTCAATTAAAAAAATCCAACTATCTTAATTCTTTTTATATTTAGCTGTTTAAATTTACTCTAATTATTGATTGCAATGAATCACAATTTTTTTTACAGTTACTTAAAAAATTAGTTTTCAAAAACAGACTATAAATAGGCTAATATTGCACTTTATATTTATTGCTCAAAATCTCTAACCTACATCAGACTTTAGCCTGACTTACTTTTAAACAAACTAGAAAGATTACCATCATTCATCAAGTCTTACATTTTAAAAATAAAAAAAATTGAGAAATCTTTCAACTTTTAACTTCGTTAAAATTGTATAAGATTTATTAATATTGACAAATTTAATTTTTTTTACAAATCATGTGTCTAGCATCAGAATGCAAGCAGATTTACGAACTTGATCATGTGGAAAGAATGTACCAACTCGATTATATGACTTAAGAAAACTTAAGCACATATTGAAGATTGTAAGACGATTCACAGAAAAGATCGAAATGCATGCGCATGCTAATTAAAGAAATTTTAAAGAAACCATCTTTCAAAATATAACTAATGTCCAAGACCAGACAACCAATGATGTATTAACATCTGAAACCTCTTTGCAACCATCCACAATTTCATAAATGAACTAGCAACAGACAACCAACAAATGCCTAAAACCATCTTCAAGATGGTAAAAATTCACTTGCAAACCATAAGACATCACACCAAAGAGTAAATGAAGATTCAAATTATATGCTGAAAAAATTCCAGAAAAAAAACAATTTCCAAGCCAAATGTAGAAGAACAAAGCTATATACAAGAAATTTTTCAGAAAAAATCTGATAATACAACAATTCCCAAGTCAAATGTTAAAGAACAACAAAACTGTAAGCCACAAAAATTCCATAAAAGAAAGACTAAATTCCCAAGCCAGAAACAGTAATGGATAATAAGTATAATGAAATTTATGACCATCAGAACTGTTGTCCTAAAATGCCACAATATTGTTAAGAAAATTCTGAACCAACACAAAATCAGAATATTTTAAACTACAGATGACATAGTTTAGAAACTACTTGCATTCTGAATCTAGAACATGAAATTATCAAAAATTATTTTAAAATTATATTTCAGAATAGGAGTAAAATATTATTTTGTAGAACTGTATATCTAGTGGTAATAAGTACCATCAAATAATATTGTTTAATAATTAATTATTAGGCCTAATTATATAATTTGTTAATATTAACAGCTATAGGGTGAGGGGGGGATTTGAGGACATCGCTGCACTAAAACACAACACTTATCTGAAAATAAAACAAAAAATAAATATGAAATGCATTGTTAATATTATTTGTTTTTAAACATCTTAATGATGGACAAATTATATTTGAAAAGAAAAATATATGCCTAGACTGGGATTTGAACCCAGGACCTTTGACTATGTCAATGCTCTTCCATCTGAGCTACCTAGGCCTCCAAACTACGTATAAGAGAAAAATACACGTTTAGATTGGAGGCCTAGGTAGCTCAGATGGAAGAACATTGATATAGAGAGTCAAAGGTCCTGGGTTCAAACCCCACTGTAGGCATATATTTTTCTTTTCAAATATGAAATGCATTACAGATATTATACAGAACAATACAGAATATTACTCGACTGTAATAAAATTGAAATGAGGCATACATCTTACTTCAACGCTCTGTTCTTCACAGCACAGGACCACAGATTCAGGATTTAAGATTAAATCTTACTCGCTGGGAATTTGGGAAAATATATAAATTCTAACTAACACTATCCAACCCATAGGTTCATGGCCATGCAGACAAGCTCTCCATACATCCCTATTCTGAGCTAATGTTTTTTAATCATTCCCATATAATCTACTTCTTCAAATCATAGTTAATGTTATTCTCCCACCTCATTCTTAGTCTATCAACTGAGCATTTTCCCTCTTGTTTTCTTACAAGAAGCTTCCATGCATGTCTTTCATTCTCCATACGTGTCATATGTCCTGCCCTTCTCAGTCTACGAGACTTAACTGTTCTTATATCTGGCTTCTTATAAAGACCCAGTGCACTACAAACCAGAAGGTAGAGGGTTTGAATCAGTGGGGTCAGGATTTTTAACTGACCCAAACCTTCTGATGACACAATGGCCCTGGGGTAGACTCAGCCTCCAACAAAAATGAGTACAGTACACTTGTTCTGGGGGTAATGGTGGCGTCATGCAGGGCTGACCACCCAGCTGACAAATGCCAATTGTCTAGAAAAAGTGGGAGCCTTAACCTCCTATTACCCCAAGGGTCTCCTATGGCCTGTAGTGGATCACTTTACTTTTTTCCTTAACAGAATGTTGCTTATGTTACTGCCCTATGTCCTTCAAATCAACATTAGATGGCAGTTTAGAAGATGAAGACAAATGAAACAGTCTAAAAGATGACTGAAGAACAACTGTTCCAAAAACTGTGATCCTGCGCTGTGAATTACACTGACTATATGAGGTGAGATTATGTACAACTAATTTTAATTTTTTTTAACTTAAGAGCTTCATAACATTAATTCCCATCATAAATTTTATGAAAAAATTACTTAACTCATTTGCCTCAGAAGACAGGTTCACTTGCTTAACTCTGCCCATTATATATTTTGCAATATTTTGTACATTTCTTGGCAGTGTAATCTTTTGTTAACATTTATGAATAGTAGAGGAATGTGTTTCAGCCTTCTACCTTATTGTGATCTCAAGTACCGTTATAGTTTGTTTGTTTTGAATGTCTGAAAATAGACAATATTATTTACAGTGATTTAAATACAGTTTCTAGGGAAATGTATTGAACATTTAAACCTGAAGCAAATGGGTTAAATTTGTTCACATTAACATATATTGAATAATGGAAAAACCGCAATTCATACCTCACCATAAATGTTTCTAAGTCCTACAGAGTAGTAGTGCACATGGACAAGGGTTATGGACTTTCTCCATAGATGGCAGTTGGTATATATAAATTGTAATTTAGATATGTCCAAAAGCATCTATGATGCTCTTATGGATGGAAATAAAAATTAAAAAATAATAAAAAATATGAGATGCACAAAGAAATTAAACATAGGCTCAATTCCAGAAATTGCATGCTATTCTGTATTACAGAGACTTGATGTTCCAACTCCTTTCAAAAAACATTGAACTGAAAATAAATGATACTTGTTTCTACAGTTATATTACATGGATGTGAAACGGACTCTTATTTTAAGGGAGGAAATGAGATTATGAGTATTTGAGAATAAAGTTCTTTGGAAAATTTTTGGACCAAATGGAGATAAACAGACAGGTGAATGGAGAAGATTACATAATGAACTACATGGTCTTTATAGGAAACCAGATAAGAACAGATAGCAAAAAATCTGGAATTTATGCCACAAGTGATTTCCAAATTATCAATAAATTCACAACTCAGGAAGTGTTAGGACTATTGAACGAATAAAATTAAGCTGTTTACTCACAAATCATTATTTAACTATAGTTATTTTAAAATATTTATATATTTAATGTAAACGGCAATGTTTGAAAACAAGTGTGAAATGATTGGTACACTTTATTTGCTTCTTTAGTTCATCACTGCAACTAGATCATACTATTTATTGCCAAAGGAATGCAATATTGTAAGAATGCTCTCTAGTGGAGGAAAAAATGAAACATCAAATTGTATATTAATTCATTTCTGATGTCGTATGATGTAAATGTGAATTATATTAATTCTGGATTGTTACCTGGCAAAACAGCGCTAGTTGAAGTGCAGTTGAGCCTTTTTTTTATTCATTGTCAACACCTTGTCATTTTGACTTTCTGGTATTCTCTCCTGGCATGGAGTTATTGTAACCCACTTCTGAGGTTGTGGCGCCTGAAAGGCAGAGTTAGGCTGCCCCAATGATATATAAGTGATGAAGGAATCGTGTGCCCAGAGGAGGCCTTAATCTAAACTTAATATGTTCATGATAATGATGGCCAGATATTCCAGGACCGTTTGGGTCTTAAAGTTTCCCAACTTATCTTACAGGTGAGGAAAAACCCAAAAAAACCATCACCCAGGAAACTGATCCCAACAGGGGATCAAACCCGGGCCCACTGCATGACAAGACAGCATGATACCTCGAGACCACAGTTATGAAACTTAAATGGTCCTAAAGATGAGGTTAGGGTATCTAATAATGTACAAATGCAACATTACGTTGTTTAAGTTATGTGGACTTTGACAGGCAGGACATGTGGCACGAACGGGGAATGAAAGAGGAGCATGGAAGCTTCTTGTAGGAATACCAGATGGAAAACGTCCAGCAAGTAGACCAAGAACGAGGTGGGAGAATAACATTATCCAAGGTTTGAGGGAAGTAGATTATAAGGAGATAGTAGCTAAACATCTCAGTATATGGATGTATGGAGAGCTTATGTCCGCGCGGCCATGATCCTACGTGGTTTGAGAGTGCCAGTGAGTTAAATTGTTTAAAATAAATGAATAACTCACTGGCACTATCGAACCCGTAGGTTCATGGCCGCGCGGACATAAGCTCTCCATACATCCCTTTCCTGAGGTAATGTTTTCAAATCATTTTCTATATTATCTACTTCCTCAAATCATGGTTCTCCCACCTCATCCTTGGTCTACCAACTGGGCGTTTTCCCTCTGGTTTTCCTACAAGAAGCTTTCATGCACGACTTTCATTCCCCATTCGTGCCACATGTCCTGCCCATCGCAGTCTACAAGACTTAACTGTTGTTATATCTGGCTTCCCATAAAGATCATGTAGTACATTGTTATGCAGTCTTCTCCATTCACCTCTGTTCATCTCTTTGGTCCAAAATTGTTCCTAAGAATTTTATTCTAAAATACTTGTAATCTCCTTTCCTCCCTTAAAGTAAGAGTCCATGTTTCGCACCCATATAATATAACTGGTAGAATAATAGTTTTATATATTTTCAGTTTAACGTTTTTTGGAAGGAGTTGGGACGACAAGAGTCCCTGTAATGCGTAATAGCACGCACCCTTAAAGTTAATGAATACGTGAATTATTTTATTACATAAAAATCGCTATAGACGTTGCAATTTTCAACGGTGCGCAACAAAACTCAGTAGGCCTGTCCGAGTAATGTTAGTTCGCGTATCTAGGAACATTAAAACGGTGTACCAACTAAAGAATATTAGATGCAATATATAGTTATATAAATGTTATGGAATTACATTGGCTCAGAATTGTATTTATTTCTAAAGGCGGATTAATATCTAACATCAGTTACGGTACTGAAACTAATATTTGACGTGCGGTGCCACGCATAAATAAATTAAATGTGGTTTTAATTTTATTTTAATACATTTACATCGTAATTAATTTTACATACCAGATGAGTCTGAAAATCAAATAGATTTATTAGTAGGTTTTATTAATATTAAAAAAAAATTACTCGCCACTGAAATGGACTACTGGAGACGTGCTTCAAGAATATCCAGGAAGGATAAAACCCGAAATTCATATAAGTTATAAAATAAAAAATTCAGGTACAATATTCAATATTAGATTTTATAAAGAAGAAACAAATTGGTACGGACACATTAGAAGGATGGAAGAAGGAAGACTACCTAAGATAATCATGGATTGGGAACCACAGGGAAGGAAAAAGAAGAGTAGACCAAATATTACGTGGATTGAGGGAATCAATGAAGGTAAGAGGGAATGGGAAATAGAAGATATATGTATGAACAGACAGGAATGGTAAAATGTGTTGAATCAAATGTGTAGTTAACTGTGAACATGGATACCGGAAAAATGTATATTCATTGTAAAAGCCGGAATAATAAAAAATTAATATTTTAACTTAATGGGAGTACATAAATATTTTTTTGTTTTTTCCAATTTTTTAATATATTTTTTTCGATGTGCCAACTGTAATGCAAGTAACAATAGTTGGCCACGGGGAAAAATGTGGATTTGTCAGATTCAATCCAGCAACACTTAGCGAAAATTAGGACCGCTAAAGCGATTTTTAAATTTTCGTTTCAGATGAACTCCTACACCTACTGGTTTTAGAGCGTAATAAATAACGGCTAAACACTTACCTGAAAACTTTAATTTGTATAGGCCTATACAAAATCGCACACATGGTGGTTGATAGTAAATTTTTAATTTCGGGTAAATCCACTTCCAATAGACATTGTCGATTTTTTTAAATAATTATCTCTCTATTTTAATTACATACGACAAAATAAACCGAGGTATTATAAAAAAAATTAACGAAATATATTGTAAGTGGATTTAACTGAAACCCGAAATTAAAAATTTATCATCAACCACCATGTTTGCGGTTTTGTAAGTACGAATTAAAAAATTCAGGTACGAGTGTTTAGCAGCTATTTATTAGGCTCTAAACCCATTACGTGTAGGAGTTCATCTGAAACGAAAATTTAATAATCGCTCTAGCGGTCCTTATTTTCGTTAAGCGTAGCTGGATTGAATTTGGCAAATGCACGTTCTTCCCAATGGTCAACTGTATGTTACATGTTCCACAGTTAGCACACCGAAAAAAAAAAATTATGAAGTTGGAAAAAACTAAAAATATTTATGCAGTCCCACGAAATTAAAAATAAATAAAATCTACTTATAAAATCTATCCCATTTTCAGACTCATGAGGTATCTAAAAATAATTACGATATAAATTTAATCAAATCTAAAATTAGAACACTATTTTTTTTATACGCGTAGCACTTCACGTCAAATAGTAGTTGTTTGATGTTAAACCGTCTTTAGAAATAAAGGCAATCTTGAGTAAGTTTAATTCCATAAAATGTATGCAACCTTATATTAAATCTAATATTAAAAAGAAAAGTTAAAATGAAGGGCTTAGGGCAGTAACATGATAAGCCACATTCTGTTAAGAAATGTCTTATTACAATGATAGCAAATGTATTGAAATATCCATTAAAATCATTTGTAAATGCGCCAGTGATGAATTAAAACATACAGACACACAATGTATTAACAACAATATTGCACAATTAGTATTTATAATTTTTTGAAACATTAAAATCCTTATATCTCAGAAAGAATAATATGTGGCTTATCATGTTATTGTTCTAATCCCTTCAAATGTATAAAATATAAATTTTATGTTACTCACCGCACTGAGAAGACGAACTTGTTGCTACACTGCACTAGAGAAGACTACCTTCGTTCCCATAGAGAGCTTCGTTCCGAGCGTAAATGTAGAAATGGAAGGGTGAAAAAATTCTCTTATGTGATTGGCTGATAATTATGACGTAATTGCATTTACGTAAAATAATGAATATATTTATTTAATCTAAATAATGTAATGTTAAATTTGTAAATCTAATACAAATCCTGGCCTAATCTTTAGTATGAATCCAATGTTTATTAAATATTTAATAAAATCAAGTTAAAACAATGTTACATTATTGCATGGCAGAGATCGTGGCGCGAGAAGACTCTTATCTGATTGGCTGAGATGATGCGATTTGATTTATAATAAAACTAGCTAATACCCGGTGTGCGCTGCAGTGAATAAATAAATTAAATACGTGTTTTTATTTTTGTTGAATAAATTTATATAGTAATTCTTTTTAGATATCCCGTGCGTCTGAAAATTAAATAGACTTATAAATACAGTTTATTGTTATTTTCTCTTAATGGGAGTGGATAAACAAAAAAAATATATATATTATTTATTTATTTCCATTCGGTGCATAAATGAACATTTTTTTCAACGTGCCCAATCTGGAACAAGCAACATATGGTTGACCATAGGAGGATCATGGATTTGGAAAATTCAGTCTTGCAACACTTAGTGAAAATTCGGACCGTTAGAGCTATTTTTAAATGTTCATTTCAAATGAATTCCTACACCTAATGATTTTAGAGTATAATAGATAGCAGCTAAATACTCGCTATACGTGAAAACTTGTATGTACAAAGGTATACATTAGGACGAACGAAACATGGCTGTTATTGGTCCATTTTTAATTTCGGATTTCAGATAAACCCCCACTTATAATGGTCGGATTTCGCTGATTTTTTTCAATGTATCTACTTCGGTTTATTTTAATAGTATATACCGAGTTTCATACATATAAAATAATTAACACATTCGTATACTTCAAACAATATAATATTAACTAACTCACTGGCACTATCGAACCCGTAGGACCTTGGCCTCGCGGACATAAGCTCTCCACACATACCTAACCTGAGCTAATGTTTTCCAATCATCTCCTGTATTATCTATTTCCCTCAAATCGCGGTTAATGTTATTCTCTCGCCTATTTCTTGGTCTACCAATTGGGCGTTTCCCTTTTATTTTCATTCAAGAAGCTTCCATGCCCCTCTTCCATTCCCCATCCGTTCTATATGTCCTGCCCATCACTGTCTACTAGACTTAACTGTTCTTATTATATCCGTTTCCTATAAAGATAATGCAGCTTACTGTTATGTAGTTTTCTCCATTCACCTGTCTGTTCATCTCTCTTTGATCTAAAAATTTTCCTAAGAACTTTATTCTCAAATATTCGTAATCTTTTCTCCTCCCTTAAAGTAAGAGTCCTTGTTTCACATCCATATAATATAACTAGTAGAATAACAGTTTTATATATTTTCAGTTTAACATTTTTTAAGAGAAGTTGGGACGACAAGAGTCCCAGTGATGTATTATAGCATGCATTTCCAGAATTTATCTTCATCTTTAGGGCCACATAAGTTTTATTTGTATCAAATAATTCAATAAACCCAAATTAAAACAACGTTGCGTTGTCGTATTTCGAATGGCCTATCAAATTATTTTTATTGTGTAAATATTAATACATTAATTTTTAGCACGTAATATTTTACAATATGTCCACCGCTGTGGTCTCGAGGTAGTGTGCTGCCTTGTCACGCAGCGGGCCCGGTTCGATCCCCGGTCGGGGCAGTTTTTCTGGGTGAGGTTTCTATAGGGGTTTTTCCTCACCTGTAAGACAAATGTCAGGAAAACATTAAGGCCCGAACGGTCCCCGAAATCATATGGCCGTCATCATCATCATCCTTCACCGGTGTGGAAAGCAACGGGAAGCTACCACACCTACACAATTCCCTAGTAAAGCTGCAAAGCATAGCATGAAAATGCTATGATTGCAGTGAAGGACCTGCCTTCGGGCAGAATTACTATGGATGGATAGATTTTTAATCAGCCAACTGAATGCCTGAACTATTTGTCTCCAACTTCGACTTTTCTAAGAAGTTGCCATTTTGTGAAAATGAGATGACTGGAGTGCACTTAAGTCAAATGTGTAAAGTAAAGTGATCCCACAACAGGCCCGGAGGCCCTAGGTGTAGTAGGAGATTAAGGCTCCCACTTTTTCTAGACGATCGGCACTTTATGTCAGCCGGGTTGTCAGCCCTGCGTGACGGCCGCCTTTACCCCCAGAACAAGCGTCTGGTACTCATTTCCATTAGAGGCTGAGTCGACCCAGGGCCATACTGCCGCCAGAGGGTTTGGGTCAGTTTAAAAATCCTGACCCCCAACGGGACTTGAACCCTCGACCCTCCGGCTTGTAGGTCAGTGCCTGAACCACTACGCTACGGCGTGCTGTACCAATTTAAATTTAAATTTCTTTCTGCAGGATACCAATAGCGGGTTCGCTGAATTCATTCTATGCGGAAAAAATCATTCATTCTAAATTCTCCAAGAACTTTATTTTTAATGAACACAGAATTCCTTTTCAAACTATGTTGAATTAAAAACGTATAAAGTATGAAAGAAGAAGCATTTTCATTTTTTTTGTTGGCAATGTGTGTTGCATTTTACTAGAATGTTGAACTTTTTAAACATAATTTTATTAAATTCTTATTGTTTAATTTGAATTGCTTTTTTTACAATTTTCAAATTCATATTGAAGCACCGTTAAGGTTATGTAATAAGATGTTGATTATATAATTTTTACCTGGTAAATAGTTAAACTTATTCAAGTTTGATAATTTAGTTGAGGACGACTGATTTACCAGGTAAAAATTATATAATTAACATCTTGGTTTTTTACGTCCTATTTTTTTTCTTCAGATTTTAGGTATTTTTTTGGGAAATCTTTAGGTATTTTTAAAGGTATTTTATAGGTCAACTTCCTAGCCCTAGTTATAAGAGTTAAGTCAATTAGATATTATAGATATATCAGTAAAAAAATAGAGGAGAACGTAGATGTGTATCTGCAAATTAGTATTTTATCGCTGACTCATTCGTTTTTTTAACCTTATTGTACATGTTCCATGAGTAATAAACAACACTACAAAACAGAAGGTAAACATCTACATATGTAGCTAATGTTGAAAGCTTTAAGGGTACATCACGAAACTAAATTATTTTAACTTAACCAATGCATCAGATTCAAGGACAGTTTGGTATACAATACCTAACTGCGCGCAGCTGCGGTTCTTGTAGTCAACAATCATCTGTACGTTTTGTTTACAAAAATAGATATCGCATAGCGTCCAGTGTACTGAAGTAACGGAACACAGCGAAACAAATTAATATTGGGCAACATAATATTTACTAATCCTAGAGTTTTATTTGATACATAAAAATAAACTACACATAATAATAATAAATAATAATATTATTATATATATATATATATATGTTATAATTAAATGTTTAACATTGAGCAATGCAAGCTTAATATGGTATGATAAGAAAAATAAATGCCTGGAGGGGATTCGAATATATATATATATGACAAGATAAGAAAAATAAATGCCTGGACGGGATTTGATTACACATATATATGTGTGTGGGTGTGTGTATGTGTCCACCGCTGTGGTCTCGAGGTAGCGTGCTGCCTTGTCACGCAGCGGGCCCGGGTTCGATCCCCGGTCGGGACAGTTTTCCTGCGTGAGGTTTTTATCGGGGTTTTTTCCTCACCTGTAAGACAAATGTCAGGAAAACTGTAAGGCCCAGACGGTCCCCAAAATCATATGATCATCATCATCCTTCACCGGTGTGGAAAGCAACGGGAAGCTACACCTACAATTCCATAGTAAAGCTGCAAAGCACAGCATAAAATGCTATGATTGCAGTGAAAGACCTGCCCTCGGGCAGAATTGCTATGGATGGATATAGAAGTTATTCTTCCAGTTATATTATATGGATGCGAAACATGGACTCTTAAAGAGAGGAAAGAAGATTATGAGTATTTGAGAATAAAGTACTTAGGAATACAGTATGTTTGGGCCAAAAAGACGTGAACAGGCAAGCGAATGGAGAAAACTACATAATAGTGAGCTACACGATATGTATAATAAGAACTGTTAAGTCTATTAGATTGCGATGGGCAGGACACGTATGGGGGATTAAAGAGGTGCATGGAAGCTTCTTGTAGGAAAACCAGATGGAAAACGCCCAGTTGGTAGACCAAGAATGAGGTGGGAGAATAATGTTATCCACGATTTAAGGGAAGCAGATTATACAGAGATGATCGGAAAACATTAGCTCAGGATAAGGATGTATGGAGAGCTTATGTCCGTGCAGCCATGAACCTACGGGTTCAATAGACCCAGTAAGTTAATAATAATAATAATAATAATAATAATAATAATAATAATAATAATAATAATAATAATAATAATACAGATTTTTAATGTTTACACATCTTTCTGTGCCTAAAGATTTATTTTTCTTCTCCACTCGTTTCTACCCATCCACTCCACGTTCTCCAGTCCTCTTGTTCTCATTCCAGTTCTTATTTCTTGCATTCACGAGTTTCGAGGTCTTCCTTTACTTCTTCTTCCAGGTGGACAACATTCCGATGTTTTTTTTCTGGGTAACCTTTGTTCTTACATTCGCCGTACGTACCCATACCAATTTAATTCCTTGTATATAACACTATGGCCCTGGGGTCGACTCAGCCTCTAACGGAAATGAGCACCAGACGCTTGTTCTGGGGGTAAAGGCGGCCGTCACGCAGGGCTGACAACCCTGCTGACATAAAGTGCTGATTGTCTAGAAAAAGTGGGAGCCTTAGCCTCCCACTACCCCAAGGGCCTCCGGGCCTGTTGTGGGATCACTTTACTTGTATCTTATATAATCTACTATTGAATTATATTATTTTTGGTCTGGACATCTTACCTCAATATTAATGTTGATTTGTTCTTGGACATGTTTCAAAACAATTCTGTTTTATCGTCAGATGTTCAAAAACAAATCAACATTAATATTGAGGTAAGATGTCCAGACCAAAAATAATATAATTAAAATAACCTCAAAATATAACTTCCTAAAATTAACTACTATTGAATACCTAATATTCATTTTATCTCGTATGACAGTATTTCTTATTTTTTTCTCCTCAAGAAATCCATTTCTATATAATAATAATGATGATGATGTTTTGTTTTATTCAGCCAGAGTTAAGGGCATAAAACCTTCTTTTCCACTCAACCAGCACAAATATGCAAATCTATATTTTATTAACCAATTCACTGTCTCTGTCGAACCCGTAGGTTCATGGCCGCGCAGACATAAGCTCTCCATACATCCTATCCTGATCTAATGTTTTCTAATCATCGCCTGAATAATCTACTTCCCTCAAATCATGGATAATCTTATTCTCCCACCTCATTCTTGGTCTACCAACTGGGCGTTTCCCTCTGGTTTTCCTACAAGAAGTTTCCTTCCATCTCTTTCATTCCTCATTCGTGCCACATGTCCTTCCTATCACAATCTACGACACTTAGCTATTCTTTTTTATATCGGGTTTCTCGTAAATATCTTACTGTTATGTAGTCTTCTCCATTCACCTGTCTGTTCATCTCTCTTTGATCCATAAATGTTCCTAAGTACTTTATTCTCAAATGCTCATAATCTTCTTTCCTCCCTTAAAGTAAGAGTCCATGTTTCGCATCCATATAATATAACTGGGAGAATAACAGTTTTATATATTTTTTTTCAGTTTAACCCTTAAATTGGAGAAACAATAATCTCTCGTGCCAGATATTTAAATGTTTCGGACCGCAAAGAAAACAAAATAATGTAAAACTCTTAAATTATTATCGTAGGCTACATTATTACGTAGTATGATACAAACTTAAGTAATTTATAATCATTTGTTAGTTTATTGTTTTATAAACAAAATAAATAACAAAATTAAAACAATGTATCTTAAAAGATACATTGTGAAGTTAAGGGTTAACGTTCTTTGGGAGAAGTTGGGACGACAAGAGACCCTATAATCCATAATAGTATTTATCTTATAAGGGTTGAGCCTATGTTTAATTTAGGGCTCTTTGTTCACCTCATTCCTGTTTGTAATTATTGTTTCTAGGTATTTGAATACATGTACTTCTTCAAATTTTCCCTCATTTGTCATTAACTGTCCATTTCCATTATTTAATATATTTCTAAGTGTGACCATATATTTAGCTTTATTGATGTTTATTTCCGGTCCCAATTTATTTGTGTTTCTCAATAAAGTCTGCTATGTTTGCCTAAGTTTTTCCTCGCAATCGCCTAATAATTCAACATCATCAGCATAAAGTCTACCGCTGTGGTCTCGAGGTAACGTGCTGCCTTGTCACGCAGCGGGCCCGGGTTCGATCCCCGGTCGGGGCAGTTTTTTCTGGGTGAGGTTTTTATCAGGGTTTTTCCTCACCTGTAAGACAAATGTCAGGAAAACTTTAAGACCCAAACGGTCTCCGAAATCGTATGGCCATCATCATTATCATCCTTCACCGGTGTGGAAAGCAACGGGAAGCTACCACACCTACAATTCCCTAGTAAAGCTGCAATCATAGCATGAAAATGCTGTGATTGCAGTGAAGGACATGCCTTCGGGCAGAATTACTATGGATGGATGGATGGATCAGCTTAAACTAACAGCTTGTTTTTAATTCCACAGAGTTATAGACCTTCTTCATCCTCTAAAGATTTGATGGCAAACTAGAGTACAAAATAGAATAGTAGAGGAGATAGTGCATCTCCTTGCTTTACCAATTGTCAATTTCAAAAGAATCTGAAAATTGTTTACTTACACGCACCCTACTCACTATGCCATTTAGACACATTCGAAAAACTCTTAAAATTTTTAAAGCCTGCTTTATATTCTAAAATAAATCATCACATCATCCGGTATCATGGCAGCTGCCGCCGTCTTCCGGAAACCAAACGCCATTCCACTCTGTTCATCATGCCTCTAAAATAAACAATAGTTTAAAAAAACTAAAACAACACGCTTTATTAGAAAACCGAACTAAAAAATGAAAAATAATTTTAATTTCCAACGCGCTTGGGATAAAATTAAAGTGGTCAACAAAAGAAATCACCTCCAACACATCTAGAATAAAACTAGAGTTATCTAAACAAAATAATTTTACCATCAAAAGCGTGGGGTGCTCTATATCAATTAATATATTTGATAATAAACAGATATTGGCAAAAGTAAAGTCTCTAAGAAGAAAATGTAAAAACCATATACAACACCCCACGCTTTTGATGGTAAAATTATTATTTTTTTTTTGTAGATAACTCTAGTTTTATTCTAGATGTGTTGGAGATTATTTTTTTGTTGACCACTTTAATTTTATCCGAAGCGTGTTGGAAATTAAAATTATTTTTCAGTTTTTAGTTCGGTTTTCTAATAAAGCGTGTTGTTTTAGCTTTTCTTAAAACTATTTTTTTATTTTTAGTTTGGTTTTCTAATAAAGCGTGTTATTTTATTTTTAAAACTATTTTTTTTATTTTTAGTTTAATTGATTGTCATAAACCGGAATCCCATGAAAATTTAATTGTTTAATACTCTTCTAAAACCAACTCCTTTCAAAAAACGTTAAGTTGAAAATATATAAAACTATTATTCTACCAGTTATATTATATGGGTGCGAAACATGGACTCTTACTTTAAGGGAGGAAAGGAGATTACGAGTATTTGAGAATAAAGTTCTTAGGAAAATTTTTGGACCAAAGAGAGATGAACAGACAGGTGAATGGAGAAGACTACATAACAATGAATTACATGGTCTTTATAGAAAGCCAGATATAGTAAGAACAGTTAAGTCTCGTAGACTGCGATGGGCAGGACATGTTGCACGTATGGGGAATGAAAGACTTGCATGGAAGCTTCTTGTAGGAAAGCCAGAGGGAAAACGCCCAGTTGGTAGGCCAAGAATGAGGTGGGAGAACAACATTAAGTATGATTTGAGGGAAGTAGATTATACAGGGAATGATTGGAGAGCATTGGCTCAGGATAGGGATGTATGGAGAGCTTATGTCCGCGCGGCCATGAACCTTCGGGTTCGATAGTGCCAGTGAGTAAGTAAGTAATACTCTTCTAAAAAAAATCCTCCGGGACGAATTTGGACCAGCGACCTATGGATTACTGAAATTATATTCCACTACAGTCTACCGCTCTACCAACTGAGCTCTTACAACGATTGACTAAAAAGTCGATAAGTCCGCAACCTATTACACCGGTTTTCATTTTTTTTTTTATTTTCTGATGATTCTGGCCAAGATTTTAGAAAAAAATATGCAATTATTATATTGTCATGGGTCCATTACAAGTATACAAAGTTTCAAGTCGATCCAATGTTTTTAAGTGGGTGAAAATCGTGTTGAAAGATTCCGTTACATAGATACTGGTCAAGCTAATAATTATAAAGCGTGCAAAAAACAATATTTTAGAAACTAAAAATCCACGATATGATCATGAGACACATTGTAAATACATATGCATGATAATGCAAAACATCAAGGATACCAAGGCTATAGTCTCGGTGTGTTTTCCCAAAAATGTCAAAATTTTCAAAATTTTGAAAACTGCTAAAATTCAATCTAGGGGGTGTGTCCGGGATTTGTAATGCAAAAAATCCGCTCTGAATAAACAAATTCAGAGTTGAGTTTTTCAAAGCTATGGTCCTGGTGTTTTTCCCAAAAAGTCACAATTTTGAAAATTGCAAAAATTCAATCCAGAAGAAGTGTCCGGGATTTCTAATGTAAAAAAATCCCGTATAAATCCAAAATTTCCCGATTTAGTATTCCAAAAAAGTATAAAACATTTCGAAATTTTTAAAACTGCAAAAATTCTATCTAGAGGATATGTCCGGAATTTTTCTAATGCAAAAAATCCGGTCTATATGAAAAAAATTCTATATTTAGTTTTCCAAGGCTATTGACTCAATGTTTTTCCCTAAAATGTAAAAAAATTCGAAATTTTGAAAACTGTAAAATTCCAGTTTTATAGGAAGTGTCCGGGATATCTAATGCAAAATATCTGGTCTAAATCCAAATTTTTAGAATTGAGTTTTCCAAGGCTATATATAGTCTGGTTTTTTTTTAATGTCAAAATTTTCGAAATTTTTAAAACTGCAAGAATTCAATCTAGAGAGTGTGTCCGGGATTTCTAATGAAAAGAATCTGGTCTAAATCCAAATTTTCAAAATTGTGTTTTCCAAGGCTATATATAGTCTTGGTGTTTTTTCCCCAAGAATGTAAAAACTTTCAAAATTTTTAAAACTGGAAAAAATCAACCTAGAGGGTGTGTCCGAGATTTCTAATGCAAAAAAAAAAAAAAATCTGTCTAAATCCAAATTTTCAGAATTGTGTTTTCCAAGCCTATAGTCTGGGTGTTTTTTCCCAAGAATGTACAAATTTTCGAAATTTTGAAAACTGCAAAAATTTAATCTAGAGGGTGTGTCCAGGATTTCTAATGCAAAAAAATCTGGTCTAAATCTAATATTTTCTACATTGAGTTCCGCAAGGGT
Source organism: Diploptera punctata (assembly GCA_030220185.1). Classification (NCBI taxonomy): domain Eukaryota; kingdom Metazoa; phylum Arthropoda; class Insecta; order Blattodea; family Blaberidae; genus Diploptera; species Diploptera punctata. The sequence continues at coordinate 863,190 of JASPKZ010008873.1, read as the reverse complement.
ACCGGATAGCTGCCGGATATCCGTTCCATCCCTAGTTTCCACCATCGCATCTGCACAAGTAAATCTTTCCAGCAGGACCTGCCATTAGCATGTACGTTCGGTGGGTAGTAAACGGTGTGATACTTACCAAGGCATATTGAAGCAAAAAGATCAGATTCTCTGACACAATTCTGTTGAAGCTAGAATCTGAACACTTGGACGTGATGTGTCACTACAATATGAGTCACTTCTTTTGCCCATTGACAATTATTATTAATGATTGTGTTTTTGGATGACTATTTAACTCATGCCCCAAATGGGAGTCAATGGCCAATCACATTTCAATGATTTCTTCTTCCTTCCAAGTATTAGGCCAAGGCCTGTTACGATCCTACAGAAAATTCTCGTATAAGACTTGAAAGCATAATAATAGTCCCTTCGATTGGTTGCTGGCCAAAGGAAGGCAAGACCAGTGATGGGCCTGCCATCTTATAGCCTCTGGTCAGGCTTTTCTGGAGAAGAAAAGAAAATAAAGGAAAGAAGAAATGGAAGAAAGGAAAGACTTCCTAGCCCTCGGATGCCCTAATAGCGTCGGGGTCGAAAAAACAAGAGTTAACCAAGAGAGGTTAGATAGTAAAGTTAAAAGAGTGCAAAACACAAGAAAGTGGAAGAAATGTTTTGCTCAGCTTGGGCACCTTGTGGTCGCCATCCACATATCCCCTAGATGAGGACCCCTGTTGATTTACAACCAATCACAGTCGTGTTTCGCTTAGAATTTACCATCAAAATAAATTCAGATTTATGTGAACATAACACTAGAATATCTAATAATATCCACACAGGCTCACCAGGAGTATTAACAGCCTATCACATAGAGGTAATTCTCATAAGTAATGCCACGAGTGATTTCCAATTTATCTAGAGATTTTGGAAATCAAGAGTGGCATTTGTTAGGACTATTTAACGAATAAAATTAAGCTGTTTACTCACAAATCATTATTTAACTATAGTTATTTTAAAATATTTATATATTTAATGTAAACGGCGATGTTTGAAAACAAATGAGAAACGATAGGTTCGCTTCATCTGCTGCTTTTGTTTATCACTGCAACTAGATCATACTATTTATTGCCAAAGGAACGCAATATTGTAAGAATGCTCTCTAGTGGAGAAAAAATGAAACACATCAAACTGTACATTAATTCATTTCTGATGTCGTATGATGTAAATATGACAATTATATTTTTCTGGATTATTACCTGGGAAAAATTGCATTTAAGAAAGTGCAAACAGTGGTTTCTTTTTTTGGTGGTATAATAAATTGCTTACTTACTCACTTACTCACTGGCACTATCGAACCCGTAGGTTCATGGCCGCACGGACATAAGCTCTCCATACATCCCTATCCTGAGCTAATGCTTTCCAATCATTCCCTGTATAATCTACTTCCCTCAAATCATAGTTAATGTTGTTCTCCCACCTCATTCTTGGTCTACCAACTGGGCGTTTTCCTTCTGGCTTTCCTACAAGAAGTTTCCATGCACGTCTTTCATTCCCCATACGTGCAACATGTCCTGCCCATCGCAGTCTACGGGACTTAACTGTTCTTATTATATCTGGCTTCCTATAAAGACCATGTAGTTCATTGTTATGTAGTCTTCTCCATTCACCTGTCTGTTCATCTCTCTTTGGTCCAAAAATTTTCCTAAGAACTTTATTCTCAAATACTCGTAATCTCCTTTCCTCCGTTAAAGTAAGAGTCCATGTTTCGCACCCATATAATATAACTGCTAGAATAGTAGTTTTATATATTTTCAGTTTAACGTTTTTTGAAAGGAGTTGGGACATCAAGAGTCTCTGCAATGCATAATAGCATGCATTTCCAGAATTGAGCCTATGTTTAATTTCTTTTTGCATCTCATTCCTATTTGTGATTATTGTTCCTAGGTATTTGAATTCAGCTAATTCCTCAAAATTTCCCTCATTTGTCATTAGCTGTCCATTTCCATTATATAATGTATTTCTACGTGAGACCATATATTTAGTTTTACTGATATTTACTTCCAGTCCTAATTTCTTAGTGTTACTCAATAGTGTGTGCGTGTTGGCCTTTAGTATCTCCTCGCTATCGGCCAGTAGTACATCATCAGCATAAACTAACAGCTTATTAATACCATTCAGTTGTAAGCCTTCCTCATTCTCTAAAGATTTAATGGCACGCTCTAGTACAAAATTAAATAGTAGAGGAGATAGTGCATCTCCTTGCTTCAACCCATTCTGGATTTCAAAAGTGTCTGAAAACTGTTTGCCTACACGCACCCTACTCGTTGAGCCATTTAGACACATTCGTATAAGTCTAACTAACTTTTTAAGAATTCCGAACTCCAGCAGGATATGCTACAAATGTTTATTATATTAACTCCTGCAAGCGCTATGTGTTGACATCCATGCACTATATATACAATCTGGTAGTTCTATTTCTTATGGGATCAGTCACTGCAAAATAATGGTCAGACGTGTTCAGAATATTAAAAAGGAGGAGCTTTCTTTAATATGGCAAATTTAATACTGATAAATATTTCGTGAAACACGACTCTGATTGGTTGTAAAACAGAAATCACTGAAACGTGATTGGTCATTGACTCCCATTTGGGGCATGAGTTAAATAGTCTAGATAATCATCTCCCTTCCAATGTTAAACTTCTTACAGGCAGAAAATTTAAACTTGCTGTAAAGAACATTTTATTGTCTTATTAAGTGTGGGTGAATGCCTAAATTTAAAACTGTAAGCAATATTTGATTGGAATTGCATCTCTATCTTTTCTTGTGAAAGTGCTCCCCCTTGGTATTATGGTGTATTTTAGTTGCAATGTAAATTGGTTTCATTATATATTTATGTATGTATGTGTTATAACGGGCTTCCAATATAAAACCGGACCGGCCTTACGGAGTTTTGCCCGACACGCAGTGCTGTCTCTTCCTCCCGCAATTCACCCTGCCTGCCACCCGTCCTTGAACGGTTTCTTACCTTATAGAAAATGCTAGAAATGTTGTCCTCCCGCAGTTAAACAGGCATTATACCGAGTAAACACATTTAGATTGACACGCTGTAGTTCGGGCACTGTCAAGTTTCTGATTTCATTTCTTATGTTGTTCCCGCGCCGTAGCCGAGCGGTTAAGGTAGGAAGCCTTGGCGCAGAGCTACGGGACTTGCGCTGGTTCGAGTCTCCATGGGGGAAGATATTTTCTCATGGTATTTCGGCCAGTATGGGACCGGTGCCCACCCAGCATCGTGAGGCAATTGGGTAGCTACAATAAGTAGCGGCTCCAGGTTGAGGAACCAGCTATAACGGCTGGGGGACTCGACATGCTAACCACATGTCACCCCTACACTGGCTGTTGATCATCTACCTCTGTGATTGACACATGTGGATGTGAAGGGCCAGCAGCGGGCTGGTAAAAGGGCAACCGCTGAAAAGTGGAAAGACCCTCAATCGGATGTTGTTCTTCAGTTCTTCCAATGTGTGCAGATTTGTTTTGTACACTTTGTCTTTCAGGCTACCCCACAAATAAAAATCACACACTGTTAGATCTGGGGAGCGAGGGGGCCATACACCAGCACTAATCACTCTATCTTCAAACACTTCCCTAATTTTATTCATGGACTCTCAAATTTAGTCACAAGATCGTGGATTGTCGATCTGGAAGTAGGTAATTGTCCAGGGAAGTTCCGAATAAATTCCTCGCGGACGCGACGAGCTGATTCGTATTTGTAATAACATTTACACACATAAATGAGCTGCTCTAATGTCAGCTGACGTCTCATCTTGTCGAACGATAGTAAACTGACTAGTTCAAGGACGAGCGGCTGGCAGAGTGAATGCGGACGAGGAGAGAGCGCTGTCTGACGGGAGAAACCACGTGAGGCCGGTCCGGGTTTATATTGGAAGCCCTGTATTTTATATTGTTGTTTATGTTCAGATTGTAATCTGGACACGCCCTAATGCATCTATGATGCTCTAATGAATGTTAAAATAAATCAAATGTGATAGACAAGTTTTCTTCCACATCTCCATATGTTGGGTTCTCGGACCCTAGGTTCCCTACCGCAGCTGAGGTCTAGTATTTGTCGACCACGATTTTCCATACAACATTCTTATGCCATTGTTGCACTGCACACTTTTACCATATGTAATAACATTTCATACTTTTTTTAAACATTTTGGAACGATTCTATAATAATTTCTTACAATTTTTATATGTTTATATAATTACGCAAATATTGTGAATTGAGTTTTACAGACGTGCAAATGCTTAATGTCATTTCCACTAGATGGCTCTCAAATCTGTGTCGCCAACATTCGTAATTAATTCCAACCATATTATAAGTATTTGAAGAGAAAAATTTGTGTTTTGATTGGAGTTTCTCAGATAGCCCAGTTGGTAGAGCATTCACCTAGAGTGCAAAAGGTCCTGGGTTCAAACCCCAGTCGGAGTGTATAATTTTTCTCTTCAAATATAATTTATCCATTATACAATAAATAATATTTGAGTATATATTCATTGAGATATATGAAATGAATAATAAAAACATCATATTTCAAGAAATTAACTTAATTTTATTACGTTGTGATCGGTACATAATATTAGTTTATAGTTTATTAAATAATATGCATGTAACTAGTTTTGTTAGGTTAGGAAATGGGAAGTTGGTTTACATCCATTTTTTACAAACTTTGGCAATTTATTCTGAACGTTGGGAACTCTGATATGAGAGCTACATTAAGCATTAGAGCAACTCATCCATGTCCACTGTGATTCTGTAGAACTTAGAAGAATTCATGGAGTAAGTGATCGACAAATAGTTAACTTTTTCCCCTACCTCAAATTGTTCAGTGGAGCATCCCCAAAGTCCTGTTTAATTTTTTCACGCTCTTACAGAATCGCCCTGTAGCATGGATGCAAGATAAAAGACTTTCAAAATTGTTATTGGATGCCAGAATGAAGGTAGGAAGACCAATCTGAAGATGGGTTGTCAACGAGAAGGATATTGCAAGATTGGTATTGAAGAATTGGAAAATGGAAGTTAGGGGTAGTTGAGCTGTTGTGGAGGAAGTCAAGGTTCACGTTGGACCATGGAGCTAAGAAGAATAACAATAAATAATATTTGAGTAACATAATACTTAATAATTTAATTGCTACAGCCATGATTTCATTTCCTTATTATTTTTATTAATTTAATAGTAAACATTCTAATGTGCAAAATACACTGTGTCTCAAAAAGTCCAGTATTTCTTAACATTTATTCTTCTTCTTCTTCATGGATTGTTACAGTTACCATCTCTCCATCCCTAGTTATCATCTTTGTCTATTCTGACAATCTTCAATATGTAAGTTTTTTGTCATCAGCATCTGCCAAGAAAATCATCTACTTTTGATGTTTTTATTGTAAATTAATGTTTCTCCATGAAGGACAAATTATATTTGAAGAGGAAAATATAGCCTTGACTGGGGTTTGATCCTAGGATCTTTAGCTTCATACACTAATGCTCTGCCACTGAGCTATCCAAGGCCTGCCATCTAAATGCAAAATTTTCTGTTATACATTTCAATTTGGAAAGAACAAAAATAGTACTAAATGACAAAATGCTAGAACAAGTAAAAGATTTCAATTATCTAGGTGTATCTTTAGGATATAATAGAGAAAAAGTTATAAGTAATAAATTACAACTATTTCAGTATTTATGTGGCACCCTTAAAAGAACACTGGAAGGAAAGTAAGAAAAGAAACACATTTAAAATTTTATAATACACTAGCGTACCCGGCAGATGTTGTCCTGCCCGAACGTTCAATTCTCATGTCATGGGCTGACGATAAAAATATGTTACTTTTTTTACCATAAAATTCAGCAATTAGGACATAATTAGATATTATTAAATAAGTTCGCAGGAAAACCTCTTACAGCTTTCTGTTGTGGCTCAAGAAGAGTGAACGATGACGTCACATAGTCATGAACATTAGAATTGTACCCTCCTTTGCAGATAAGTTAAGAACCGTCATATAACAATTATATTAGAGTGAAAAAAAAAAGATAAATTGATTAGAGTGAGTCAAAACAGTTTTTTTTTTCAGCTAGATTTCATTTCTGACCCACTTTGCACCGGTCCCATACTGGCCGACATTCCATGAGAAAAATTTTTTCCCCCGTAGAGACTCGAACCAGCATAAGTCCCGTAGTTCTGCGCCAAGACTGCTTGCCTTAACCACTCGGCTACGGCGCGAGACTCTTCGTATCAATGAAAGACAAAAATGGTTTTTGTGAGTTACCGGTATCTGTAAGAGATAAACATATGATGTCGTAGATATTTTTGTAGAGCCTTTTGAGATATTCAATTCTGTGTACATTAATTTTGTGTATTTGTTATGGTTTAGGCAGCATAAGCCATTTAAGCGTCCAAAGAGCTACTTTTTTCACGTTTTCCACTACAAAGGGTGATTTTTAAGGGCGTAGGAGTTGAGTATCACAACTCTCTTATAGCATATGTTCATCCCGGGAATCTCCTGAACATTTTGCAAAAAACCCCATCACAATCGGATCAACGGTATGGCTGCGCATAAAGTACATACAAACATACAAACAAACAAGCATTAATTTCTATATATAAGATTGGCCGTGCCTGCAATATTGTATGGTTCAGAAATATGGACTCTGAATAAACAGACAATTAAAAGAATAGAAGCTGCAGAAATGAAATATTTATGATTTGTGACAGGACATACTTTAATGGATTAAAAACGAAGTGAAGATATTCGTAAAGAATTACAATTATTCGGTCTGACAGATAAAATAGAAGAGTATAGGAGAAAATGTTATGGACATATCTGTAGAATGGATACCAATAGATTGTCTTGGAAAAGTCTAAACTATCAACCAAGAGGAGGAAAAAAGAGATGGACACAGCAGCTATGATACTTGGAGTCAGAACAAAGAAGGAAAAATTTACTTTGGTGCTCAAGAACTTCTATTTATTTCCGCCACTTACGTCCCACACCTCTGGCACTTTTTAAAATTCTTTTTCTTCTTCTTTTTTATAAAATAGAGTTTAATGTCTTTTTTCTTCTTCTTCATTTCATGTGATAGACCTAGGGGTCTGTTACAGTCTCAATCCAACATTTGAAGGGTCTGGCCAAAATCACTTGACTGGTGGCTGGTAATTTAACACATTCAGTACCAGGCACTGAGCAGGGCATTTAAACCCACAGGCCAGCCATTTAAATACCCCAGCCACCCTTTTCGTGGCACTTCAGAAAATGGACCATTATTCACAAACTATTAGTCCTAGAAAATTCAAATTTTGTACATACCTAAAGGCGATATCCTAGTAGGATTTGATGGTGAAATAACTTGGGTGATTGACATCACACTGTATCGGCGTATCAATTTCAGGAAGTGGAAGTTCATCTTCACTTTCACTTTGTGAATCTTCTAATTCACGAATCAGTTCATCACCTGAGTCATCATTATACAAAATATTCACTAATTCTTCTTCAGTGAGATATTTTTCTTTCACCATGGTTTCACTCACGCACAAACAACAGCACGATAACGAGAAACATATACGACTGCATTGGAGCCTGGAGTCAAGTTTGGGTCAACGAATTCCATGTGTTGTTTGTTTTAAAAATAAAAGGGGATTCACCAAGGTTAAACGTGTCAAACGGGAATATAAAATGTACATTTACATGCCATCTATGATCTCCAAGACATACTAAGCCAACACAATATTTAGGCGCCGAATATAAACGCGGTTTGTTCGTGCCCGCTCTAAAACGAGTTAACTGACCGACGGCTGCATACACGATAGTCTCTTTAAATGCCTTAACTGGTTTACGGTACTGAATGTGTTAAGATTTGACGTGGTAATGTCTATTTTTTTAAATTTATTATACAAAAACTAGAAATCTTTCACATATGTCATATTGAAGACAAACTTTTTTTTTTAATGTTTGGTTTCACAAAGACTCAATGTGGGAACCACGTGTAACTAGGAAGCTATCTACAATGCAATAATTTGATGGCTGCATAGGTGGCTAAATGGTGTAATGGACTGCATACTAGTGTACACAGCTAGAGGTATGAGGTTTGAGTCCAAACTCAAGCATTAAGTTTTCTTTTTCAAAATGAAATTGTCGAATATTGGAAAGTATTAAAATTTAAATGTAACATCGAAATATTAAGCTTTACTGCATAAAAAAGGTAGCATACAAATTTTCATTAAAAATAATTCTTGAATAGAAGCCATGGAAAGAAAAATTGATGGTTGCATTGGTTGCTTGAAAGGTATAATGAACTACATACTAGTATACAGTGCTGGAGGTCTGGGGTTCAAGCATTAATTTTTCTTTTTATCATCATCAACATACATGTAAGTATTAGACCATGTGGCCTGTTACGGACTCAAAGAGGAATTTTCCATCCAATGCTTTTTTGGACATCCCAGCAATCTTTTGCCTTGGGGACAGTAGCAAAGCATGGCTTTTGGAATTCTATGAGATGGCATTCGTTGAAGATGGGCTTTCCAGTTGTTCTGGTAGTTTTGTATATGGTGAAGAATGGGTTCTACATCCAACTCTTCCATAATTTCCTCATTTCTTTTATGGTCCCACTTTGTATAGCCTGCTGTACAGCGCATAAATCACATCTCATTTGCTGTTATTCGGCTTTCATCTCTTCTTCGTATTGTCCATGCTTCACTACCATATCTTAATACTGGTCTTGCGTGAACCTTATAAAGCCGTAATCTTGTGTTCTTCTGTACTAAAGATGGTTTCATTATACTGTTAATCATCCCCGTTGTTTTTGTAAAATTTGTGATTTTCTTTGATATATCAGCTACATCTTGAAATGTTAAATTATAACCCAAATAATTAAATTTGTTTACTCGTTCTAAAATTGCATCATTCAAAACAATTTTGCTAGGTATAGGGTATTTCCCACAAAAGGCCATCAATTTTTCTTTTCAAAATCACTATTATACTTGTGGGGCAACAAGGGGTGGAAAAAATTATACTCTCTCAATAGAGAAACTTTATTTATAGAACTTACTCCCTGGAACAGGGACACGAGATTAGATGAAGAAGAAGAAGATTCCAGAATTTACATTGTATGGAGTGTCCACAGAAACACTTCCTGGTTATAAACAGTTATAGGGTCGCTGTCTGTTGTTGGATTTACTTGGAACTGGTGTCATTACAAAGAAAAACTCAAACAATCTCAGGAGTTGTGCAATTTTTTCTCTTATATATGTTGTTAATTCCCATGCACTAAATGCTATGAAACCTTTGCATCTATCTTGCAAATGGCAGCTTCTTTATTAAGCGCCCCATAGACGATCAATATTTACGTCAATATATTGCACAGCATTTTGGGAAAAACTTCACTTAAACTAGCGTGAAATATTTTCAAAGTCCTATAGAACAATAGTGCACATGTGCCAGAATTTATAGAGCCTGCGATAACCCACAATTGAACCACATATCGATTATCATCCTCGATTACTATCCATCGCTATGAAATTTAAATGACCAATAGTTGCAATAAATCCCCAAATCTATGTTAAATAAATATATTAATAATAATGAAATTACCAAACGTTTATTAAAAAATGGGTGTACACTTACTTATCACTCCCTAACGCTGATCCAACCAGCAATAACCCAAAACAGCGATAGAAAAATCACTCTCATTTCTCTGTGGAGAAAATAGCAGTTAGGATCACAATATTGTCTAACAGTGTTATAATATTGTGATTTGCATATTTAAATAAATGCTTCAAAATTGTCTAATAATGTTATAAAAATTGTTTGAAAAAGTTTAAAATATTAAATAATGTTAGTAAATACAGAAGAAGAGCTATAGTTTACAACAATATAACTGAAAAATCAAGCGCTAGTAGAAGTGCAGTTGAGCCGCATTTTGTACAATACTATTACTTGGCCAATCCACATGGTGCAATATTATTGTGCACTGTGTGGATTGGCTAATTGTACAAAATATTGTGCAATATATTGATGTAAATATTGATTGTGTAGGGGCCGCTTTAAGAACACATTTATTTGGGAATTTTACATTACATTATAAAGCCAGTATGCCTTGCTTTTATGTTTTTATTTTTCATTTCATACATCTCAATGATGGATAAATCATATTTGAAAAGAAAAATTATATATAAGAAAAAAGTTTGTATTTAGATTGGAACTTGCTCAGGTAGCTCAGTCGGTAGAGTATTGGGCTAGAAAGCCAAAGGTCCTGGGTTCAAGCCTCAATCTGATCGTATAATTTTTCTCTTCAAATATGATTTATCCATGATTGACATATATATATATATATATACCTCTGGGGACATGTGGATGGCGACCACAAGGTGCCCAAGCTGAGCAAAACATTGCTTCCACTTACTTGTGTTTTACTCCTTACTTTTATCTTTAACCGATCCGGTATTTCTTCCACTTACTTATACCAGACTCTTTTAACTTTACTATCTAACCTCTCTTGGTTAACTCTTGTTTTTTTGACCCCGGTGCTATTAGGGCATCCGAGAGCTAGGGAGTCTTTCCTTTCTTCCATTTCTTCTTTCCTTTATTTTCTTTTCTTCTCCAGAAAAGCCTGACCAGAGGCTATAAGATGGCAGCCCCATCACTGGTCTTGCCTTCCTTTGGCCAGCAACCAATCGAAGAGACTATTATTATGCTTTCAAGTCTTATACGAGAATTTTCCGGAAGATCTCTGGGCCGTCCTATGAAACGCTGTAGGGAAAATTTTCTGTAGGATCGTAACAGGCCTTGGCCTAATACTTGGAAGGAAGAAGAAGAAGAAGAGATATATGAAATGAATAATAAAAACAGCTATAGCATTATTTATTAAATTAATATGAAGAAGCTAACGCTATTACTATGTTTGAAAAAAGTAAATTAATGTACACAACTAAATTATTGTAATCAATGGTATTTAGGGACTTTTAGCATAACAGTTGGTAACACTGCATATGAAAGCACTGTAACTTCTAGCTTTTGTGTAATAAATGAAACAAAATGTATTGGACTTTAGAGGCACATGTGTATGTTTTATAGGAATAGAGTACATCACCCTTTGTTAAAGGAAAATGTTCTCTTTTTTTCACAATGGACATAATGGTAACTCTACTGGAGATAAAGAAACCACGTGCCATTATCAAACAGTTGAATTCTTGATCCAAACAAATCTCTTCTCATTCAATATTTATTTCCCACTACATTCAGTCAGCCACAAAAAATAAAGAAAAAAATGTCCTCTGAAATGAGTCTGTAACCGTCTAGAGACTCTTCTTTCTAAGTAAACTCTTACTAGTTTTAAAAACAATACAAAATAAATCACCATTTCTTCTAACAACTTCACCAGACTTATCACTTCAACAGTTTATACAGGATGTTTCAAAAGTCATGGTCCAACATGTAGGGATGAGAAATAAAAATTAAGACAAACAAACATGTTTTCAAATGCTGGGCCTTGGCACCGAAGCCATTAGCGTTAGACAAACAAACATTAAATAGGTAATTTTGTTGAGTTGTTTCTTGACTCAGCTCATACTTCTTAACTCCCTCGCGATCCGGGTTTCGTCACTATTTGTGACATTCTCAATGCTGTTCATTCTGAGTTGTGAACATGAACAGCATTGAGAATGTCACAAATACAGTGACGAAATCTGGATCGCGAGGGAGTTAAGAAGTATGAGCTGAGTCAAGAAACAACTCAACAATATTAAAATAAACCTCATAGTGTTATTTCCTACCTACATAACTTAATTAAATAGGTAATCAAGTTTTTTGAGAATGGGGACATCTTACCTCAAATCAATGCTGAGTTCTGTTTAAACATGTTTCGATATAATGTTTTATATCATCGTCAGCTTGCGCAGAGTGTTGAGTTTTATATTGTGAACCCTGAATGTCGATATCAGGCCGAAGAACCTCCAAACTAGGTCATGTTCAGCGGGAATTTCTTCTGGCAGCCAGAGGAGGGAGCTGTTATTGACATCCAGGGTCCACAACTTAAAATGCAACTGTCTGGGCAAGCTGACGATGATATAGAAGATTATATCAAAACATGTTCAAACAGAACTCAGCATTGATTTGAGGTATGATGTTCCCAGTCTCAAAAAAACTTGATTAAAAAAGAACCTCAAAATGCTACTTCCTAAAATAAACCATTAAATAGGTACTTAAGAGATAGAATGTTTAGTATTGTTATGTGTCATATAGCAATGTTTAACACGTTGAGTCTGGCAGCGGTAATAGTACTACGGCATTTAAATGACTCTGAAGCCAGAGAAAATTAAATCCCCCTGGCATGCCTGTGCCTGCAGATTTACAGAGGGGTTTTTCTGGTTCAGAAAAACACCCCTGTAAATTTGAACCAGAAAAGCACTCCTGTAAATCTGCTGGCACAGGCATGCCGGGGATTTAATTTTCTCCGGCTTCAGTGACATTTAAATGCCGCAGGACTCAGTGTTAAATTATGCAGGCAAGGCGAGAATATTTGTCTTACATTGGTCAGAATATATACAAGTCGCCAATCAGGAGCCAAAAACACTCGTGAACATAAAAAAAATCTAGACCCTGAGTCTAGATTATTTCTATGAGTCTCTGTTCCCCCATTTGGGAAAAATCGGTAGCCAGAGGCTTCTACAGTTCGAAGCATCTCGAACCTAACTCTATGTATGAAATGAAAATATATATATATATATATGCAATCATTGCAACTAATTTGATGATAATAATAAATACGGTAATGACTTGCAGATCTATGATTTTTTAAGTTTTGGTGAGCAAAATTTAATTTCCAAGTTCATAAAATCGGCACCAGATGGCAGTTTGGAAGATGGTAATGACAGAACTTCAACTGTTGGAGTTTGACTGAAGATGAAGGCAAAGGCCTTTGAAACCGGTATCTTGAAAACACTGAACTTTATGACACAAGATCAAAAACATTTATCCAACTCAATTATAGATTGAAAATTATCCCAGTGTTACTTCGCACTGTAATTTGATTAATTTCCAGACCCACATTTACTGGAACCATTGCTTCTCATAATTTTTATTTCTCATAGGGATGACATTTTGGACCAACACTTTTGAAACACCCTGTTTTACTATCAACAATTTATTTCCAAGGAACTTTAATGTTCCTAAACCAAATGGTTCTCGTGTAAAGAAGAACAAAAAAGAAATTATCTTAGTGAAATGAGACAGACACTATGTACAATTTGAGTGAAATGGACAAGTTTCAAAGCAAAACCATTTCCTATTTCATTTCACTATTATTTCTTATTTTGCTTCCAACACAAAAGTGTATGAATGTTTAACAGATTTACCAGGAAACTCATCAAAATATGTATTTTTAACTCCACTTTCCTTCATGTCAGTTTTGAATACATGTCTTCTATTTGCGGCTTGAAGTAGGCCTTGAGTTGTGGACGTTTGCTCTTCAATGTTGGAGTCAATAAACCGTTCTGAACAGAAAATGGATCTGGATGCAAATAAATATCCTTTACCTGAAAATAAAAATATAACATAAATTAAGTTGGTGTTTACTTGATGAAAATCCATATTTATTAATTAAATAAAAATAAAACATAGTTTTATTTGATTTTCATATTTATTATATAATTCAGTGACAGCTGTTTCAGTACACTGTACCTTCTTCAGACATGTTAACAAATTATGAATTGTGTTCCAACTGATCTAAGCAACAATACAACAATAATTTATTTAAATTTTTTAATTTAACAAAGGCGATTCATTCAAATCAAGTTGAGAATTTAACAGTTTATTACTATTTTTCAATGTATTTATTTCTTCTTCTTCTTCTTCCTTCCAAGTATTAGGCCAAGGCCTGTTACGATCCTATAGAAAATTTTCCCTCCAGTGTTTCATAGGACGGCCCAGTGATCTTCGTCCTCTTGGTATATAATTATAAACAGCTTTGGGGATCCGATTTGAACTCATTCTTTCAAGATGGTGTTTCCAATTTAGTTGGTACTGTTTAATATATTCCAAAATTGGCGTAGTCTTCAATTCTTTTAAGATATTGGTGTTCCTTTTCCGATTTATTTCTACAGCCTCCAAAAGGTCCAACTTCTTACCCTTATCACAAACATGTAACATTTCTACCAGCTGAGCTACCTGAGAAACTCCAATCTAAATATAAATTTGTCTCTTATATATGCTGTTAATTCCAGCGCACCAAATGCTATGAAGCCATTGCTTGTATCTTGCAAATGGTGCAAATTGTTAATCGGTGCTAATGTAATATTGAATTTGTTACATTTTTTTTTTTTTAATTTGCTGTGTGTTCCAGGATGGTAGGTAATTTTTCTGAGTGAGATTTTTATCGGGGTTTTTCCTCACCTGTAAGACAAATGTCAGGAAAACCTTAAGGCCCAAACGATCCCCGAAATCATATGACCATCGCAATCATCATTAATTCATATTCATCTTAGTTTAAGCTTAGGATTAGGGACTCTCCTGGCGCACCATTATCATCATCATCCCCCATCATATCATCGGAGCAACGTAACCCTGCCTTCCAGGTGCCCCAACCTCAGAAGTGGATTACAAGTACGCCATGCCAGGAGAGAACCAGGAATGTCGAAAGACAAACCTGGGGCATTTGAAAAAAAAAAAAAAATTTAGCTCCTGCTCATTTCCAACAATTTACAATTTCTCCTAATTTACGCCACTTTCCTTCAGGTCCCTTGAAAAGAGTAAAAGAGGGGTAAAACTTCAAATCACCTGTTCAAATGACTTAAGGCCAGCCTCCTTGCCCCAGCTGATCATATCGTCCATGATGAGTTGTTTGACTTCAGGATGTGCGCACAACACCGACAGAGTACCAGGAATTCTGTTCTCAAACGCCCAGCTCTTGATCACGTCCACATCAGGCACTACCACTGCTACAATACACGACTGAAACAGTTTCATATAAATTCCATTAAATAAACACAATTTTAAGAAAGAATATAATCACTTTTCAAACATAGCTAGATTAATAAGAATTAAATTAATCGTGATTATTTCATACCTCATACTTCTATATTTCTTTAAATACAGCACTGCAGTATCGGCAATTTCTTGTCACCATCATCAGCTGTTTTCACGATTGTCAATTTTTACTTTTGTTGTTAATTATCCAAACTGCCATCTGGTGTTCATTTTAATGAATCCAACAGATCGCAGTTTAGAAAATGATTCATTAAAATGAACACCAGATGGCAGTTTAGAAAATAATTCTTTAAAAGAACATCAGATGGCAGTTTGGATAATTAACAACAAAAGTAAAAATTGACAATCGTGAAAACAGCTGATGATGGTGATAAGAAATTGCCGATACTGCAGTGCTGTATTTAAAGAAATATAGAAGTATGAGGTATGAAATAATCATGATTAATTTTATTCTTATGAATTTGAACCTCATAATGTTAAAAATTCCCAATTTGAATATATAAAAATAGCTAGATTAATGTTTTTATTGATGTTTTTATTATTAATTTTATACATCTCAATGATGGATAAATCATATTTGAAGAGAAAAATTATACACTCAGACTGGGACCTGAACCCGGGACCCTTGGTCCTCTAGACCAAGTGCTCTACCATCTGAGCTACCTGAGCAAGTACCGATCTAAGTATATAGAGAAAAATTTGCGTTTAGATCGGTACTTGCTCAGATAGTTCAGATGGTAGAGCATTTGGTCTAGAGAACCAAGGGTCCCGGGTTCAGGTCCCGGTCTGAGCGTATAATTTTTCTCTTCAAATATAATGTTTTTATTATTAATTTAACACTAAGGATAAATTATATTTGAAGAAAAAATTTCCACCCAGACCGAGACTCGAACCCAGGACCTTTGGCTTTCTAGGCCAATGCTCTACTATCTGAGCTACCGGGGCGAGTTCCGATCTAAATGCAAATTTTTCTCTTATATACGTTGTAATTCCCAGCACCAAATGCTCTATCAACTGAGCTATCTGAGAAACTCCAATCTAAACGCAAATTTTTCTCTTATATATGCTGTTAATTCCCATGCACCAAATGCTATGAAGCCTTTGCTTGTATCTTGCAAATGGTGGCTTCTTTATTAAGAAGACCTTTAATTGGGAATTTTACATTACATTATAAAGCCAGTACGGCTTCTTTCAATGTTTTTATTATTCATTTCATACACATCAATGACCCCTCAGGGGTCCTCATCTAGGGGATACATGGATGGTGACCACAAGGTGCCCAAGCTGAGCAAAACATTTCTTCTACTTATTTGTGTTTTGAACTCTTTTAACTTTACTATCTAACCTCTCTTGGTTAACTCTTGTTTTTTCGATCCCGATGCTATTAGGGCATCCGAGGGCTAGGGAGTCTTTCCTTTCTTCCATTTCTTCTTTCCTTTATTTTCTTTTCTTCTCCAGAAAAGCCTGACCAGAGGCTATAAGATGGCAGCCCCATCACTGGTCTTACCTTCCTTTGGCCAGCAACCAATCGAAGGGACTATTATTATACTTTCATGTCTTATACAAGAATTTTCCGGAAGACGCAGGAGGGAACATTTTCTATAGGATCGTAACAGGCCTTGGCCTAATACTTGGAAGGAAGAAGAAGAAGAAGACACCTCAATGATGGATCATCATCCTGCCAGGTATTAGTCCTAGAAGAACTGTTACGGCCTGAGAAAGCAGTTTTTGTGCCATGTGTGAAATGAATAATAAAAATATATAAAGTTTTGTATAATTTTATTTTTTGTTTGTTGTGGAAGAGAAAGCCTTATGATCTTAATTCTACAGCTTAAATCAACCAATATTATTACCTTGAGTGACTCGCCGCAGACGAACACTTGCTGCACATATTGACTTCTAATATAAATGTTCTCTATCTTCTCTGGAACAATGTATTCTCCTTGCGACAGTTTGAAGATATGTTTCTTCCTGTCGATGATTTTTAACGTACCATTCTGCACAAACAACACACCAGTTCCTCAGTCTGTTCATTTCAAATACAAATTTAGACTCGCTTATAAATATCTGCATTATATTTGTATTAAATCAATATTCTTAACGTTCATTGTTGTCACAATTGAGGTTATGTAATAAAATGTTATAAATAATATTATGAGACCTGTCATTCTATTCGACATCCTCAATTAGAATTGATTTTTAATAAAAAAAACCTTGTTAAATTACACTGAGCAACAAAAAATAAACTTTTTTTTTGTCTCAGAAAGAAAATATGTTATTCTGATAGTATTTTTTCTCCTGAATTCAAATATGATATCAGTTTTTCTCCATCATGCAAGGTTTCCAAGAGACGGGCATTTATAATTTCAAACACTTTAATATTTTCTAGATTCGTAACTACACAATATTCGAACATTCAGACTCACTTAGAAAGTAAGAAATGACGATTTTCTGCTATATTTCGCCTGTGGAGCATCACTCTTGATGGTCCAACAATAATCGGCCAGCATATTAGGATTCCATTTGCCTTGATATCTCTTTTTCATAGCTGAAATCTCCTGAGTTAGCTCATTTGGTTTTATTTTACAATGGACAAATGGACGAAAAAACGTTTATTAAAAAAAGTATTATTTAAATCCATTAATTGAAATTGAAATTTAAAAAAACTGTGGGTGTTGGAGGAATTCCGAATACATATTTGAAAACATGATGAAAAAACTGCATTAAGTATAACTATTGGTACTCATGAGACAAAAAATCATGTTGACCAGTGTTATTAATCATGAAGGCCTTTCAAAAACATGTTTCATCCTCAACATGCTAATTGGTATTCTCAATTCTAATTGAGGAAGATGCATAGAATAAAAGGTACTATATTATTATTATTTATAACATTTTATTTGTATTAAAGTACCACAGTTTAAAATATATACACTGATTCAACTATTTAGGAAATATCACTGTCAGGTATCTTTTAAAGTTTAAAATAAATTTTTCATCACCTCACCTCATATCTTGTCTTCTAATTAGATCAGTTTCAAAACCTTACTAGTTTCATCTTCAGTAATTCTACAATCTTAATAGTGAGTGGAGAACATATTTTTAACGACTCACCTCAATAATTTCAAATTATATGAGGTGAGTCGTTAAAAATATGTTCTCCACTCACTATTAATGTTATAACCTCATAATGTTTACTTCCCAATATTAATTTAAATATAATTCTACAATCGCTGTTCTCTCGTCCAGGAGCGCTGCTTCTTACTACATCTTTTGATGGACCAACAAACCTCCAAATCAAATCAACTTCCCCAGGAATTCCAAAATTCATTTTTCTTTCTTGTTTTTTTTAATGTGGATTTTTTCCCAAACTGTAAGGTCATAAGTTTTTCTATTTGTTTTTTTAAACAAGAAAAACATTAATAGTGAGTGGAGAACATATTTTTAACACTCACCTCATATAATTTCGAATTTCTTTGATACCGGAGGTCTCAGACAATATCTTGTCCCTCTTCAGTCATGGCTTCCACTGAAGAGGGACAAGATATTGTCTGAAACCGCCGGTATCAAAGAAATTCGAAATTATATGAGGTGAGTCATGAAAAATATGTTCTCCACTCACTATTAATGATATAACTTTATAATGTTTACTTCCCAATATTAATTTAAATATAAGAAAAACATTGATGATTTTTTTAAATTCCTGGAGAAGTTGATTTTATTTGGAGGTTGATCGGTCCACCAACAGATGGAGTAAAAAGCAGTGCTCCACGAAGACAGAACAGTGGTCGTGGAATTACAGAAGATGAAACCAGTAAGGAGATTGAAATGGTGGGGTCATGTTTTGAGAATGAAAAACACAAGACCAGTCAAAAACATTTTAGATGAGAAACCAGAAGGAAAGAGAAAGAGAGGAAGACCAAGATTATGATGGATGGATGATGTGGAGAAAGACTTGAAATTGATGGGAGTTAAGATGTAAGGCAATGAATAGACAAGAATGTGCACTTGTCTTAAAGGTAGCCAAGGTCAAACTGAAAGGACTGTAGTGCCAAGAAAGAAGAGGAAGAAACTAATAAGTATAGCAGGATTTTAATATATTAATGAATATATAAGTTAAAGTTAATAATTTTGTATTTTAAAATTCTTTTAATATTCAAATATAACTTACATAAATAAAAACATCTTAATAATTCATTGTTAGTTATTGTTGAATAAAAATATAAAGATAATGAAATCTCTGTTAAACAAGATGGCAAATTATCTTCTTGGGAAAAGATCAACACTGGAGTAAGACAGGGATGTGGACTTTCACCGGTGCTTTTCATTATATACATGAATAAATTAATAAATGAATGGAGGAAAACACAACGAGGATATATACCCATCAATAGGAACCTCAAACTCGATGCTATTCTTTTTGCAGACGATTTAGCTCTTCTGGCACTTTCCGAAAATGATTTGCAACGATCAATTTATAATTTACAAAAAATAGGTGCCAAATTTAATATGGAAATATCAATTAATAAAACTAAAAATTATGGCATTTCATGGGAAGGACCCCATACAAAGTAAAATCTGTCTCCAGAATAAAATTTTAAAGAGATCTAATCAATTTAAATATCTTGGATATTATCTCTCTATCTGGGATGAAAAGGATATCCCTGAAAAAGTTACTAGTTATAATAAAAGTTTGGGAATTATTAATCAAGTTATGAAACCATTCCTTGTACAAAAACACCAGATTACGTTTATATAACACTTTGGCTAGACCAGTGTTGACCTATGGTAGTGAAGCATGGACACTAAGAAAACAACATGAAAGCAGAATAACGGCTTGTGAAATTAGATTCATGCGCAGAACAGCGGGTTACACCAGATGGGATCAGAAAAGGAACACCGATATCTTAAAAGAATTGAAGACTATGCCAATTTTGGAATATATTAAACAGTACCAACTAAATTGGAAACACCATCTTGAAAGAATGAGTTCAAATCGGATCCCCAAAGCTGTTTATAATTATATACCAAGAGAACGAAGATCACTGGGCCGTCCTATGAAACGCTGGAGGGAAAATTTTCTATAGGATCGTAACAGGCCTTGACCTAATACTTGGAAGGAAGAAGAAGAAGAATAAAAAATGTCTCAGTAACAATTAAAGAAAATTGTATTACATAACAGTTTTTGTAAATAATGCTTTTAAAATTGTTTGAAGTCATTGTTGTCAAAATTACAAATCCTTCCATTATAAATGTAATAAGAACACTTGCATAACTTCAGATTCTTAAATGAAAGTAACCTAAACTCTGATTGGATGTTAAAACAATTAACTTTCTTATTTAACAAATCAATTTAAACCTTATATTTAAAGGACTATTAACCAATAGAATTTAAAAATAACATCATGTGATGTAATAATGTTCTTAAAATTATAAAAGAATTACACTAGTTATTCTGCATACAAGTTTCAACAAAGACAGAAGCAAGAAGAGATCTCCTGATAAAATGTAATATTTAATACAAGAAAAATAATTGATACAAGATAAGAAAAGAATTTAATTTTAATTGACGGTGAAGAATAATACCACCTACATTTATTTAATCTGCTGGGAAATTAAGAAGTGAATAAATGTGCAATTATTTCTACAAGAAACTTTTTTTTAGTAATTTTGAAGTGTTTTCCTATCCAGTGTACCAATTTCCGACCCTAAGAAGAGAATCCGGCTCTACCGAAAATTAAACCCAACCTGAACCAGTAATTGTTTTTTGGGACATAAAAATCAAGAAATATGAGGTGAGTCAAAATATCCAACTCATTAACAATTATTATATTAACAAAGGCAGATAGTAAACAAATAGAGGCTGCTGAAATGAAGATGTTGAGAGCAATAGCAGGATACCAAAGAACCGATAAAAAGAAAAACAAAGATATAAGGACAGAACTTAATATATTTAATCTCTGTGAAAGAATAAAATATTATCAAAATGCTTATCTTCAGCACAAATTACAAATGAATGAACAGCGCATACCAAGAAGAATGTATAATTATAAACCAAAAGTGAGAAGAATGTTGGGAAGACCACTGAAGAAATGGAAGGACCAATTTGACCTATAATGAGATTGGAACAGGCTTTTGGGCTTAATCCTTGTTGTTGATGATGATGACGATATTGTTATTATTATTGTTCATTATCATTATCATTGTCAATATTATTATAATTATTACTATCATTATCATTATTATTAATATAGGTTAAAATGAAGGATCCACATAGAGTGCGTTTCTTGATGGTTGTATTTTTATGGTAAAAGATCGTCACTCTTTCGACCAAGGTACTCTTTTACAGAAAGGTCTGTATGAACTTAACAAAATTACAGAAGAATATGGTTTGAAGATATCTACAGAAAAAACAAAAATTATGGCATTTCAAGGTGTAGATCCTGTCAGAAGTAAAATTGTACTGGACAATAACATTTTGGAGCAGGTGAATAATTTTACATATCTGGGATGCAATATCTCATATGAAGAAGAAAAGGATGTAAATGCAAAAATATCTAAATTTTTAAGAATTTTAGGGTTAATAAATTCTATCTTCAAGCTACAGTTAGTCCAAAAGCATTCAAGATTAAAAGTGTATAAAACACTGGCTCTTCCAACTCTTTTGTATGGTAGCGAAGTATGGACGTTGAAACAGAAGGATATACAGAGACTTAGACCTGCTGAAATGAGATATCTTCGGAGGACTGCAGGATACACACTACTAGATCACAAAAAAATGAAGACATCTTAGAAGAATTACACATGGAATCTTTAGAAAACAAAATTTCTGATTATAAGTCAAGATGGATGCAACATGTTCATCGAATGGAAGATCACAGAATACCCAAACAAATGTTAAGATATCAACCTGCAGGAAGAAGAAGACCAGGACGTCCACTCAAAAGACTTTTGGATGGTGTTTCTCTTGAGGCCGAAACAGGTCAACAAATGGCCTAAATTCGTGAATGTACTATGATGATGATACTCTTTTGTCTGTCTCATCACCTTCGACCAGTTCAGCATGGGTAACCCTATCGGCAGCAATGCTACCGCTGGCATAGCTCTCGGTATCATTTAAGGATGCAAGCCGCTCCACCATGACAAGGTAAAGATACCATGGAGGGTATCTGATGTTACATGGCCCAAATAAGTCAAAAGTATTAACCTACAGGGAAGAGAAGACCCTAGAAAATATGGCAAGAAACTTTGAGGTTGCAATGTAGGCATGGTTGAAGTGTTATACTCACCGGTAACCACATGCCCACATCTCCCGTGTGATGCCAACCATCCGAATCTATTGTCTCGTTTGTTTTCTCCTCGTCCTTGTAATAACCTTGGAATACATTGGCTCCCTTGACACACACTTCTCCTTGCCCACTGACAGCGTAATACTCCATTTCAGGTACATCGACCAGCTTGATGCAGCAGCAGGCCACAGGGGGCCCCACATGCTCAGGAACATAGTCTCCCTGTACTGTCAGCGAGACGGGAGCGACACATTCTGTTTGTCCATAACCTTCAACAACCTGCACACAACACACAAACAACATCTGTCACACAGAAACTTTGTAAACTAAAATATTAAAATTTTAAAATCCATACCTGTTTTATGGGCCATACTCGACTAAAACAAACTTCTCCTCTCCAAGCGCGACAGGCCTAGAAGGCCCTTGGCTGACCAGCCGGCTATTGGTCTCACATCAACATGTGTTAATCAGAGGTAGACGATCATCTAGCCAGTGTAGGGGTGACATGTGGTCAGCATGTCGGGTCCCCCAGCCGTTATAGCTGGTATTCTCAACCTGGAGTCGCTACTTATTGTAGCTACCCAAATGCCTCACGATGCTCGGTTGGCACTGGTCCCATACTGGCCGAAATACCATGAGAAAATTTCTTCCCCCATGGAGACTCGAACCAGCGCAAATCCCGTAGCTCTGCGCCAAGGTTTCCTGCCTTAACCATTCAGCTACAGTGCGGGATAAACAAACTTGTGATTGTTTATTTTTTATTATTTCACTCACCTCATACTTCATAATTCATAGCAGACCCTGGGTTTCTTCACATCATTTGTGACATTCTCAATGCTGTGCCACGTTCACAACTGACGTCCAACGGCTTTCTATCCTGCAGACTGACCTCTGCACCATCTGGTGGCCAACCGAAGAATTTCCAAATCAGTCCTCTCTCCTTATAACCGGGTATTTCAAAATTCATAGTTGTATTTTCATTCTTGCATATGTAAATTTTTTCCCAAATTGTGAGTTCCTTCGGTTTTTCCAATTGTTTAAGTAATTTTGTTTTGTTTTTCTGACCAGGCATCTGCTATGAATTATGAAGTATGAAGTGAGTGAAATAATTAAAAATAAACAATATTAAAAAACCTCATAGTGTTATTTCCTATCTACATAACTTAAACTTCTGATTGATTGTAAAGATTGTGAAAAAATACATACATAGGTAAAACAAAAAACAAAAAGGAACTTGAATACAAGATTGAAAGAACACCTTAGAAATGTTAAAAATGGAGAAATAGAAAAGTCTGAAATAGCTGCACATGCATGGTGAGAAAAACATAGATTCAAAACAAAGGCCAAATTACTGAAACAGTTAGATAAATCTAAGGAACTCACAATTTGGGAGAAAATCCACAAGAATAAGGAGAAAACTATGAATTTTGAAATTCTCGGGGGAAAAAAAAATTAATGATTTGGAAGTTCATCGATCAGCCAACAGAGGGAGCAGAAATCAACCTACAAGACAACAACTACAAATACAACCGTTAGAACGCATCAACAATGTCGCATAAATGCGACAAAACTATAGTCTGCAGAATATAAAAAAAATATGAAGCGTGCAGTGAGGAAAACAAAATAATAAGTTCTGAAATTCTGAAGTGTATGTGTACAGTTAATTAGTACATACTCTATGTTGGCTGCACTGGAATAGGTCTCTATGTATGTAGTTAAATATCATAGAAAAATATATTGAATTGTTAGAAAAAATGTAAAAATCATTGTAAATGGTGAGAAATAATTTGAAAAATGAATCCTGAGAATAAAATTTGACAGGAGTTTATGAAGTAATTAAAAAAAGTCGTGTCACAGGTTGTAAAGTTTAGCCCATTTATGTAAAGTGGTCTGCATAAATAGAAAACAAACCACATTAATGCCATCTATCTCCCCAGCATGGTACCCAAGGCATGAAAAGTACTGTGAGTGGCATTACAACACACATTTCTCTAAATATTGCAACATTTTTTTTTTCAGAACACTCGCATATAGTAACTGAATTTGTTTCACTCACCAGAGCACCAAGCGAACAACGAATAAATGTGAGAACATTGCCAGCAAGTGGAGCCGAGCCTACAACCATGAGGCGCAGACGTCCACCCATCCCTTCTTGCACTTTCCTGAACACAAGTTTGTCCCAGAAGCTGTTATTTCGAATTATTCCTCTGTAACAATACAATACAGAACGAATAAGAAAGCTGGTGCTGGAGTATATTTCAAACTTTCCAGTCACTAACATCCAATGAAAAAGGAAAAAAAAACAAACTTTGATGGTAAAAATTTACATTAAAATTCTTTGTACCTCACCTCATATTGGTTTTTAAAAAAACAAAATAAAAATAAATGAGTTACTTCTTATCTTGTAGTTTATGTTTTCTTACAGATCCGTGAATTTCAAATTTCTCGATGAACAGGACCTTATATCAAAGTTCATCAAATCAACATCAGATGGCAACATTATAGATGGAGATTTTAAAATAAAATAGGAAGTAACATTAAGGGTCGTATGTTAGAACATTACTCTCTACTCAAATTACTTCCAATCACTAGTGAGCTGATTCACCGTGAGCAATTGCTGAGAACGAATTAACGGCCGACATATCGGTCACGCACGAGCGTCGACGTTTTCGTAATATTGGCAACGAATTACCCAGAATTCTCAGCGATAAAACCACTTCCGTTATTTTCGTCTGCTATAGAGGAATGCATTTATGCTTGCATCCCGCAAATAATACCGTATACAAACACGTCTGCGACACGCAATATTACGCCAATTCTCCTGTTCTTCCAGTTGAATTCTTTGGTAGACTCTATCAAATTCCTCTTCTCCGTGTATACCGAAAACATGATCGAAGTCTTCAAGGTCCGACATCTTGGATAAATGTTGGATAAAGCAGCAAAGTACATCGATTACCATCGGTTCCCGTTCGGTTCCCTTCGGGATTTTAATTTGAGTTGCTCATGTAAGGTACCTCCGCAGGTAGCTTACAAATTTAACCAATTATTATCGCATGAACAGATTTCTGAGTAAGCAAAATCGTATTAGCATACAACTTGCTCAGCAGAGAAGGCATTTTACTGTCTAATGCGTCCAAACATGCGACCCTAAGAGGTTTTTCATATTTAAAGAGAAAAATTATATGCTCAGACCGGGACTTGAACCCGGGACCCTTGGTTTTCTAGTCCAAGTGCTCTACCATTTGAGCTACTTGCTCAGGTAGCTCAAATGGTAGAGCACTTGGACTAGAAAACCAAGGGTCCCGGGTTCAAGTCCCGGTCTGAGCGTATAATTTTTCTCTTTAAATATGATTTATCCATCATTGAGATGTATGAAATTAATAATAAAAACATTAAGAGGTTTTATTTATTTTTTATTTCACTCACCTCATACTTCATAACTCCTAGCATACCCAGGGTTTCATCACATCCTTTGTGACATTCTCAATGCTGTGTCACGTTGTGAGTGAAATAAAAAATAAACAATATTAAGAAACCTCATAGTGTTATTTCCTATCTACATAACTTAATTAAGAGGTTTGTTTAATAATTAAAACATTTTGTCTGTTCATTCTTACCTCTTAGAGTTGTTTTTGTCGAACATATGTTTCAGAGCTTCTTAGCCCCATCGTCAGCGATTATAGACTGAATTTTCTCATGTTGTCAGCCCTGATTCTTGATTCCTGCTCTCTTTGCCTCTGGTTCAATGAATTTACTAAAGAACACACAAGGAATGTAAAAAAAGGGGAAGTAGAAAAATCTGCAGTGGCTGCTCATGTTTGGTCAGAAAAACACAAAATAGATGTAAGCACAAAATTATTAAAACAGTTAAAAAACAAAAATGAATTCACCATATAGGAAAAAATCTATATACAGAAGAACAAGGAAAGAATTATGAACTTTGAAATTCCCGGAGAAAGGAACATCATTAGCAAATTCATTGAACCAGAGGCAAAGAGAGCAGGAATCAAGAATCAGGGCCGACAACATGAGAAAATTCAGTCTGTAATCGCTGACGATGGGCCTAAGAATCTCTGAAACATATGTTCGACAAAAACAACTCTAAGAGGTAAGAATGAACAGACAAAATATTTTAATTATTACAGATGGACATACCAACGAAAATCCGGTAGTCATAATATTGGTTGAAAAGTGGAGTGATGTCCTCTTGAAAACTGCAGTTCCCGTGTTTAGGAAAACATAAAATATGAGGTAAGATAAGAAATTACTCATTCATTGAATTAAGAACCTCATAATGTTATTTCCCATATTTAACTACGAAGAAAATAAAATTTATGAATTTTGAAATTCCCAGTGAATTTGATTTGGAGGTTCATCAGTCCACCAACAGAGGGAGCAAGAAACAGTTCTCCTGAATGACATAACATTGGTCAATACATTATTGAAGATGGAACCACCTTATCATTATCATCCTTACCATTATCATCATCATCCTTCACCGGTGTGGAAAGCAACGGGAAGCTACCACACCTACACAATTCCCTAGTAAAGCTGCAAGCATAGCATGAAAATGCTATGATTGCAGTGAAGGACCTGCCTTTGGGCAGAATTACTATGAATGGATTATAATTACTTTTGATAATTATGTTCTGAAATGATTCGTGGAACCGAGAACCATAAGGGCCTACAACACATTGTCGTTAATTTTGAGATTTCAGCCTGTAAGCATGCTCCTGACATTTCTGAAATGTTCTTTTGTACGAGTTTAAGAAATATTAAAAATTGTGAAATTGAAAAATCTGCAATTGCTGCACATAGTTCATTAGAACATCATAAAATTGGAAGAGAAGCTAAACTTTTAAAACAAGTAGAGAAACCTTTGGAATTGACAGTTTGGGAGAAAATATACATTCACAAAAATAAAGATAGATCAATGAATTTTGATATTCCTAACAAAATTACTTCGATTTCGAAGTTCATAAATTCAACCATGGATGGCAGCACTGAAAATGGTGATAATAGAACAGTTGACGGCCGAAGAATTTTGTCTGAGGATGAACACGACTGTGTTTGAAACCGCGGTATCATGGAAGCATGAATCCTATGAGGTGAGTTGTTTAAACAAAATGTTCACCAATGAATTTTAATAGTGAAACTGTTAAAAATAATTATAGATCATCCAGATGGAAGAAGAAAGGTTGGAAGACCTAACGCTAGGTGGATGATGGAGTTTTAGAAGATGTCCAAAGAATTTCTATTCTATAGTGTTCTGCCCTAGGGCAGGTCTTTCACTGCAATCATAACATTTCCATGCTATGCTTTGCAGCTTTACTAGGGAATTACAGGTGTGGTAGCTTTC
The DNA here is from genome assembly GCA_030220185.1 of Diploptera punctata. Classification (NCBI taxonomy): domain Eukaryota; kingdom Metazoa; phylum Arthropoda; class Insecta; order Blattodea; family Blaberidae; genus Diploptera; species Diploptera punctata. The sequence continues at coordinate 835,523 of JASPKZ010008873.1, read as the reverse complement.
CATTGATTTCCAGACCGGAGGATGATGATGGCCAGAATGATGTTTGGGGATCATTTGGGCCTCAAAGCTTCTGGACATTTGTCTTACAAGTGAGGAAAAAACCCGAAAAACCCTCACCCAGGAAGCATGTCCTGACCGGGAATCAAATCGAGATCTGCTGCATGACAAGGTAGCATGCTACCTCAAGACCACGACAGTGGACTTTCCAAAGACTTAACATTTGAAATTGGTGGACAGTCACCAGGAATAGAGAGGTCTGGAGGAGAATTCTTACGGAGGCTATGACTCGACCTGGATTTTTACGCCAAATATGTTGATTTAAGTCAAAAACCTAATAATGGGTGTCCCAATAAGAACGCCAGATTTAATAATGCACAAAATAAACTATATTTGAAAGAAATGACATATATTTATACATGAGCACAAAGAGAATACGTTTCGATTTAAGTATGGAAAATGGCATCTGACATATGTTCACCACGAGATGCTCTACAGCTAGTGACTCCGCCCATGAAATTTGTGATTATTTTTGCACAGTCTTGCACTGACACGTCGAATTTCCTGCTTCAGGTCTTGTATGGTTCGGGGATTGTGTTCATAAACCTGTGATTTGATTAACCCCCAAAGAAAGAAGTCACATGACCTTGGTCACCTCTGCTAAGAGCACGAAGCCTTGGAACAGTTCGAGCATAACACACACCATTCTGGTAATGAGTTTTCACAATTAAAACTCATTGTTCAGCAGTGTAACGCTCCATATCCAGTAATTGCAACAAATATAGAAAACAAAAAGTGTAGGTAGACTGCTGCCAACCTCGTAGTAAAAAAATGGCTGCCAATTCAAATCCGGCATTCTTATTGGGACACCCTATAGCTAAGTGGTCAAGATCACTGGTGTACAAAACCAGAGAAAATGGGTTTGAGTCTTGATTTAGGCTTATTTTTTCTCTTCAAATAAAATTTGTTAGTCGGTGAGAAGTGATAAATTTAATATGCAACATCAAAATCAGAATAATGTTTTCAGAACATGTTGACGTGAGAAAATTAATTTTAAGAGGTGTATTTTATATTCACTCTCTTTTTAGAATTAATTTGATTCATGAAGAACACACGGATGGGTCGTTCTGTATCACAACATGCGTAGAAAGCTAGGATTATGTCCTATTTTTTTTAACAGATTTTATAGATTTGCTACACAAAAGTTAGAATTACCTTCTGATTTCACCTTCTTTTGCACTCATGGCCATGTTGAACAGCATTCTTTTAATGAAGGAGCCGCTGATTTCTGTTATTACTTTGTCATAAATTCTGTTGAGAAGTCTTGGGACAGCTGGCATCACAGTGGGACGAAGCGCTTTCATGTCCTCTGACAACCTCTTGATATCTCCTGAGAAAAACCCTACCGACCCTCCAAGCATGTACATGCCATTCTGAAAATAATAATAATAAAAATAATAATAATAATAATAATAAAAATAATAATAATAATAAAAATAATAATAATAAAGATAATAATAATAATAATAATAATAATAATAATAATAATAAAAATAATAATAATAAAAATAATAATAATAAAAATAATAAAAATAATAATAATAATAATAATAAAAATAATAATAATAAAAATAATAATAATAATAAAAATAATAATAATAATAAAAATAATAATAATAATAAAAATAATAATAATAATAATAATTTAAACCACAATAATAAACATCATCATCAGCATCAAGGATTAGTTTTATATATCAAATTTAGGAATTTGTAACATTATGAGGTTCAATTCATAAGAATTATATGAATCGTGATTTCTTCTTACCTCATACTTCTATGTTTTTTTAAACACAGCACTGCAGTATCGGTGACCCATTGTCACCATCATCAGCTGTTTTCACGACTGTCAATTTTTTTTTTCTTTTGCCGGTAATTATTCAAACACCAGATGGCAGTTTGGATAATTACCGGCAAAAGAAAAAAATTGACAGTCGTGAATTGGCACCTTTAAGTCACGCTTATACAGTTACCTGTTGTCTAATAATTAATTTTTCTCTATTTATTTAATTTTATACTATGTCATTAATAATTTTTCTCTTTTTTTATATATCTTGTACATATTATATATTTAATTCGTTAAATCTAGAGTAAATCAAAATACATTATAAATAATTGTCCAGCTTTCGTAGAAGAGACCATCCTTTCTGCTAAATATTGGAGTGCAAGAGAGTGAATGATTTCATTATCAAATGCTCGACATTAGATACCAACCAACCAACCATAATAATTGTATTGTATTTGTAACATGTAATTGTTTATGTTTATTGTAATTTAGATATAAGATTTTTTTTTGTATTTTTTAAAACCTGGTTGAGTGGCAGATATGGCCTTAAGGCCTTAACTATGCCAGGTACAATAAAGCTATTATTATTATTATTATTATTATTATTATTATTATTATTATTATTATTATTATTATTATTATCTTTATTATCATCATTATCATTATCATTATCATCATCATTATCATTATCATTATTATTATTATGTTAGACTCAAATTAATTATTAAAAACAACCTCATAATGTTAATTCCTATTGTAATTTTATTAATACTGTAAGTTAATATACCTCGCAGCAGCGCTCTAGCATGTGTGCCAGGGGAAGGAATGACATCATGACGTCGTCCGGCCTCGGCCTGTGGTCCCCGAGCTGCAGAATCACTGCACATATCCCTGCCACCACATTTTCATGACTCAGCATCACTCCCTTAGGGTTGCCTGTCGTCCCCGATGTGTAGCAGATTGTGCACAAGTCAGTCAGTTTGGGAGGCTGCAAACAATCAACATACCATCTCATTACACACCACGTAAAGTAATCCCACTAGATCCTACAAAACAATAACAGTTATAGACAGTTAATGACAAACGAGGCAAATTTTGAACAAGTGACTGAACTCAAATACCTTACTTACTTACTCACTGGCACTATGGAACCCGTAGGTTCATGGCCGCGCGGACATAAGCTCTCCATACATCCCTATCCTGAGCTAATGATTTCCAATCATTCCCTGTATAATCTACTTCCCTCAAATCATAGGTTATGTTATTCTCCGACCTCATTCTTGGTCTACCAACTGGGCGTTTTCCCTCTGGCTTTCCTACAAGAAGCTTCCATGCACGTCTTTCAAGGTGAAGATGGAGCATATGCTTCGAAAGTACTCCACACCCTACATCCAAAGTTGAGGAAGACTGAGATCTCAGGTATTCTATTTTTATATTGTGAATTTTACATAGTAATCTCAACGGTGTTTTGTCATGAATTTTAAAAGTATCAGCTCATAATGTCTTCTAGTAGGGAGTTCCAAAGACCAGCATAGGAATTGGAACAGTGATAGTTATATGGGAAGCCAGAAGGAAAATGGTATCAACACCAAATTATTGACTGGGAATAAAAAAAATGAAAAAATCCTGTAACAAAATTCAAACTCAACATTTAGCTTGAGCACTAGGAAAACCCAAGCAGGTTGATAGTATCAATACTAGTGAAATTCATATCAAATTCCATTGAGGTGAAGTCATGTGATGAAAGTTAAAAATTAAATTGTACAGAAATTTAGAAAATTCAAACTATGTCAACCACCTATTCCAATTTAATCATTGTTTCGATCCAAATTTTGAAATTTTACATATTTGTGATAAGGGTAAGAAGTTAGATCTTTTGGAGGCTGTAGAAATTAATAAGTTTAAAAGTAGTAAAAAACTGTTAAATTCTCAACTTGATTTGAATGAATCCCCTTTGTTGAATTTAAAAATTTAAATAAATATTGTTGTATTGTTGCTTAGATCAGTTGGAACACAATTCATAATTTGTTAACATGTCTGAAGAAGGTACAGTGTACCGAAACAGCTGTCACTGAATTATATAATAAATATGAAAATCAAATAAAACTATGTTTTATTTTTATTTAATTAATAAATTGTACCTGTTGGTAGGTGCCGTCGTCCTCAACTTTGTTAACATATTGTATATAAAATTAACTGGAGCGCTTTCGGAAGTTATCTTCCATCTTCTGCAGGTTGAGTTTCCGTTACTTGTTGTTGTGTACGGTGATGTATACTCCAACTGTTTGTAGCAGCAACTGACTTGTTTTTGACGATCTCGTATAATGGGTTTGACTGGGGTGCGTTCTCATTAAGAAGTGAGGTGTTGTTTGTTTCTTTTATAATTCCGAGGTCTTCAAATATATTTATCCTAGCTGGAATGTTTTCTTAGTGGATTATCGTGAGAGTTTCTTCAATTGTGTTCATTCGATGACCTGCATTAATGAGATGTCTAGCATAGCTTGATTTATCACCCGCGTGTATGAAATCTTTTAGGTGTTTATATACGTGGGTGATAAATCAAGCTATACTAAATATCTCATTAATGCAGATCATCGAATGAACACAATTGAAAACACTCTCACGATAATCCACCGAGAAAACATTCCAGCTAGGATAAATATATTTGAAGACCTCGGAATTATAAAGGAAACAAACAACACCTCACTTCTCAATGAGAACGCACCCCAGTCAAACCCATTATACGAGATCGTCAAAAACAAGTCAGTTGCTGCTACAAACAGTTGGAGTATACATCACCGTACACAACAACAACGAGTAGTGGAAACTCAACCTGCAGAAGATGGAAGATAACTTCCGAAAGCGCTCCAGTTAATTTTATATACAATATATTAACAAAGTTGAGGACGACGGCACCTACCAACAGGTACAATTTAATTGTTAACTTTCATCATAGGTTGATACTATTTGTCAGTAATCTTATAATTGAGAATAACACATACCACTTCTGGATTATTTTTCACTGCTCCAAGTCTTTCTACATCTTCAAAGCGTACAATTTCAACTCCTCTGTTCTTGGCCCTCTGATTTGTGGCTGGTCGAGTCTCCTTGATTGCTATGAGTTTGCGCAGACATCGTGGAGATTTGTCGAGAAGCAAGTTACATTTTTGATCATCTTCACATATCACCACATGAATTTCCGCTGTAAAAATCACATTTAATACATTACCTATAGGGTCAATACTAATAAAATTCATTGTTAAAACCGTTGAGGTGGAGAGTCATAAAATAAAATAAGTTAAAATATACCTTCTTAGGTAAGATCCATCGTCCTCAACTTATAAAATATGTAATCTTTATGCCTGTAGGCCTTTCAGAACATCCGTTCCATCTTCAGCAAGTCACTCTTCGCTACAACATCCAGTATGACAACGCCACATTAGGACCAGCAGCATCAACCATCATACTGGATGTTGTAGCGAAGAGTGACCTGCTGAAGATGGAACGGATGTTCTGAAAGGCCTACAGGCATAAAGATTACATATTTTATAAGTTGAGGACGACGGATTTTACCTAAGAAGGTATATTTTAACTTATTTTATTTTATGACATTACCTTTAGGCTAACATTTTTTTTATATTATATTATTTTCAGTCTGATCATCTTACCTCAATATTAATGTTGATTTGTTCTTGGACATGTTTCAAAACAATTCTGTTTTATCGTCAGCTTGTCCAGACTGGTTTGATTTATGTTGCACACCCTGGATGTCAATGTCAGCTGCAAACACAAGATGGAGCTTACATCGACATCCAGGGTGAGCAACATAATGCAACATAAATCAAACCAGTCTGGACAAGCTGACGATAAAACAGAATTGTTTTGAAACATGTCCAAGAACAAATCAACATTAATATTGAGGTAAGATGATCAGACTGAAAATAATATAATTAAAAGAACCTCAAAATATCACTTCCTAAAATTAAATATCATTTTTTAATTAATATAATACATTTGGGAATTTTTACATGAGGTTTTCTTAATAAGAATCAAATTAATTGTGAATTGCAAGATTGCAATAAAAAATATATATAAGAAAAACAAAAAGGAACTTAGAAACTCGCAAAAAATAACATTTTAGAAACATAAAAAATGGTAAAATTGAAAAATCAGCTATAGCAGCACATAGTTTATTAGGGAATCATAGGATTGAAAAAGAAGCAAAACTTTTGAAACATCTATCTAAACCTTTGGAATTAACAGTTTGGGAAAAGATATACATTCAATAAAACCATACTAGGACCATGAAATTCGAGGTTCCGGACGAACCAAGTTTGATTACAAAGTTCTTAAAAAGTACACCAGATGGCAGTTTACAAAATGACTTCTTCAAAAGTACACCAGATGGCAGTTTGGAAAATTATTGGCAAAAGAAAAAAATTGACAGTCGTGAAAACAGCTTAGGATAGAAAAGATGTTATTTTTCTGATACTGCAGTTCTATTTAAAAAAAAACATAGATGTATGAGGTAAGAATAATTCATGATTCATTTGATTCTTATCATTTTTTAATGATTCTGCTGATGAGTTAAGGTCTATAGACCGCCTCTTCTAATCAACCAGAAGTACACACTAATTCATACCATCGCATAATTCAATCACCAGCATTTTTCATTTCATATTTGTGGGGATTTAGGAAAAGCCCATACCACCATACCTTTACAAAAGTTGTGGAAAGCACTAGAAGATATTTCCATAAACGATACAATTATTAATGCAATAAAAAATTTGTATAAAAATGCAGTATCTAAAAATTAAAATTGGAAAATGTGTATCGGAATAAGTTGAAGTAAGAGAAGCCCTTCGCCAAGGTTTTCTGCATTAAAATTTTAAAAAAAGAATAATTTCTTCATATTATCGTCGTTCTGGTAGATTTCACTAAGTCCAAAATTGTTGTTTTGAGATATAACAATATTAAAATTTGCTCACACATCAGAAGTCTGTTACGCCAGAAAATATTAAGTGTCTATAAATTAGAAAAGGACTTAGTGGCTTTTGCCAGACTGTGAAGAATCATTTTTGTAATATAGTAGTGTACATATCTCAAAACAGCCAATTTTGGACTTAGTGACTTCTGGTAATAAAAGATTCCGGGCTATGTGGCCGTGGTCTATAACTGGCGTTTCTTCCAGACGTTTCTCCCTCAACTGCGGAGGGCATCTTCAGTGGCGAGCGCTTCCAGCTGTTGTTTCCCTGTCGTAGACTCGCAGTCGAGTCTACGACAGGGAAACAACAGCTGGAAGCGCTCGCCACTGAAGATGCCCTCCGCAGTTGAGGGAGTCGTAGACTCCAGTCGAGTCTACGACAGGGAAACAACAGCTGGAAGCGCTCGCCACTGAAGATGCCCTCCGCAGTTGAGGGAGTCGTAGACTCGCAGTCGAGTCTACGACAGGGAAAAACAACAGCTGGAAGCGCTCGCCACTGAAGATGCCCTCCGCAGTTGAGGAGAGTCGTAGACTCCAGTCGAGTCTAGACAGGGAAACAACAGCTGGAAGCGCTCGCCACTGAAGATGCCCTCCGCAGTTGAGGGAGTCGTAGACTCCAGTCGAGTCTACGACAGGGAAACAACAGCTGGAAGCGCTCGCCACTGAAGATGCCCTCCGCAGTTGAGGGAGTCGTAGACTCCAGTCGAGTTACGACAGGGAAACAACAGCTGGAAGCGCTCGCCACTGAAGATGCCCTCCGCAGTTGAGGGAGTCGTAGACTCGCAGTCGAGTCTACGACAGGGAAACAACAGCTGGAAGCGCTCGCCACTGAAGATGCCCTCCGCAGTGAGGGAGTCGTAGACTCGCAGTCGAGTCTACGACAGGGGAAACAACAGCTGGAAGCGCTCGCCACTGAAGATGCCCTCCGCAGTTGAGGGAGTCGTAGACTCGCAGTCGAGTCTACGACAGGGAAACAACAGCTGGAAGCGCTCGCCACTGAAGATGCCCTCCGCAGTTGAGGGAGTCGTAGACTCGCAGTCGAGTCTACGACAGGGAAACAACAGCTGGAAGCGCTCGCCACTGAAGATGCCCTCCGCAGTTGAGGGAGTCGTAGACTCGCAGTCGAGTCTACGACAGGGAAACAACAGCTGGAAGCGCTCGCCACTGAAGATGCCCTCCGCAGTTGAGGGAGTCGTAGACTCGCAGTCGAGTCTACGACAGGGAAACAACAGCTGGAAGCGCTCGCCACTGAAGATGCCCTCCGCAGTTGAGGGAGTCGTAGACTCCAGTCGAGTCTACGACAGGGAAACAACAGCTGGAAGCGCTCGCCACTGAAGATGCCCTCCGCAGTTGAGGGAGTCGTAGACTCCAGTCGAGTCTACGACAGGGAAACAACAGCTGGAAGCGCTCGCCACTGAAGATGCCCTCCGCAGTTGAGGGAGAAACGTCTGGAAGAAACGCCAGTTATAGACCACGGCCACATAGCCCGGAATCTTTTACTACCATGATTACCGGCCGTGAAAGCCTGCATTCCACTATTAGTGACTTCTGCTTCAACAGTGACGATATGTTTCACACATGTATGACAATACAATTTTTTTTTAATTTTCAACTGAACATATGGAGTTGGGGCAATGTGGAATTTCCTTTAATGGGTTTTTAAAGTCTTATAGCAAACTACTATCTTCTAGGGTGGTAAGGAGATCCTTAACATGGCATCCCTCTGAAGGATTTTTTCCCAAACCGTGAGTTCTTTTTGTTTTTCTATTCGTTTAATTAGAGTGGATTTTGTATCAATTAGATGCTTTTCAAACAACATTAAAAAATAAACAAAAAAGAAAAAAATTACGAACTTCGAAATTCCCGCTGATTCTGGTTTGATCCAGAGGTTCATCGGTCCACCAACAGAGGGAGGAAGAAGCAGTTCTCCTGATCAACATATCAGTCGACAAGAAATTACTAAAGATGAAGCTGCCCAATCTTCGAAACCGGTATAATTATAAGACTGGATATAAGGTGAGGTATTAAAACTTTAATTTAATTCCTTTGTATGTTCATCATTCAGTGTTACCAAGGTGGTAACCGGGGTTTGAACCCAGGACCTCCCAATAAAAGTCTTCTTAACAAAGAAGCCGCCATTTGCAAAAATCGTAGCAACGGCTCGTAGCATTTGGGGTTAGGGAATTAACTATGTGTAAGAGAAAAATACGCGTTTAGATTGGAGGCCTAGGTAGCTCAGATGGAAGAGCATTGGCATAGATAGTCAAAGGTCCTGGGTTCAAACCCCGGTCTAGGCGTATATTTTTCTTATCAAATATAATGTGTCCATCATTAAGATGTTTAAAAACGAATAATATTAAAATTGAATACTAACCTTGTTTGATAATATAGGCACATGCATCAGGTCCAAGTGTGTCATACAAGGGTACAATGACCATAGAATAACAGTATGCTCCTTGTTCCGTCAGAATCCATTCCGGACAATTCTGACTGTAGATACCAACGTATGTGTTAGGTGAAGGGGTGAGTCCAAGTGCCACCAGCCCTGAACCAAAGTTCTTGGCGCGAAGTAACGTCTCGTTATAATGCAACCACTGGTACGGCTTATTTGGTGACTCGCGCCAGCCAAGACATGGTCCATTATCTGCAAAAACACATAAATATCACAACCAACATCTCACTCGCACCAAAATTATATATATATATATATATATATATATTTCAGTAACAGGGAATTATGTATTTTATGTATTTTGGGCTAAATGGCCGTGATTTTGTTTCATTAACACTCAACGTTTCATCTACTACTGCGGTAGACATCCTCAGGAGATTCTGCATGCTCTTTGACCTCCTAACTCTTCAAATGTCGGCTGCAGACTGGCTGGGAGTAGAGCGAAAAGCCCTGCGACCAGCTATTAGAATAGCAGGTGGTGAGCATTTCTTCGGCTCACTGGGGCTGTACGTCGTAAATCGTGTCCTTATCTATAGTTGAGTATTGTGTGGTGATGTTTTCTATACGGCCCGTTACTTTGGAGCTATTTTTTATTGGTTGTCACTGGCGTAAGTCATAGGTTTTATTTGTGTTACTTATATCGTTCATTTGCTGTTTCTGTTTCCTTTAAAATGTATAACTATGTATATGATCAATTGTTATTTTATATTTTAACAGCAGCCTTCGCCCATTCGCTTCAGGTTTAAATGCTGAATGCATTTCCCCACAAATCGGATTTAAATCACTATAAATTACATTGTCTATTTTCAGACATTCAAAACAAACAAAATATAACGGTACTTGAGATCACAATAAGGGCGAAGGCCAAAACACATTCCTCTAACTAACTAACTAACTCACTGGCACTATCGAACCCGTAGGTTCAGGGCCGCACGGACGTAAGCTCTCCATATATCCCTATCCTGAGCCAATGTTTTCAAATCATCCCCTGTATAATCTACTTCCCTCAAATTGGCATGGGTTTCCTGAAGTAGTCCCCGCCCGGAGAACCGAATGGGGGACTATTTGACCTCCGGAAAATTTTACCCCAGTTGAACCCATGTCCGCATTTCTTGACAGTTGTATTTTTACGGTGAAAGATCGTCACTCTTTCGACCAAGGTACTTGTTTCGTCTGGCTTATCACCTTCGACCAGTCCGGCATGGGTAACCCTATCGGCAGCAATGCTACCGCCGGCATAGCTCTCAGGATCATTTAAGCACGCAAGCCACTCCACCACGACAAGGTAAAGATACCATGGAGGGAAACACATTCCTCTACTATTCATAAATGTTAACACGATATTACCCTGCCAAGGGATGTACAAAATATTGCAAAATATATAACTGCAGAGTTAAGCGAGTGTACTCGTCTTCTGAGTTGAAGGTCATTTAACTGCCGGCGAGTCTACCTCGTCTTCTGAGGCAAATGGGTTAAGATAAGAAGTATGGACAAATATGGGATAAAAAAAACAAATATGCCCTCAATCACTATAACAACCCTAATTCGTAAACATATAACCAAATTTTAACTTTAACTGATGTGAAAACAAATATGCATTACACAGAAATCCTAGGTCTGCTCATAACTCATACTTACTTACTTATTCACTGGCACTATCGAACCCGTAGGTTCATGGCCGCGCGGACATAAGCTCTCCTACCCCAGTTGAACCCATGTCCGCATTTCTTGACGGTTGTATTTTTACGGTGAAAGATCGTCACTCTTTCGACCAAGGTACTTCTTTTTTTTCGTCTGGCTTATCACCTTCGACCAGTCCGGCATGGGTAACCCTATCGGCAGCAATGCTACCGCCGGCATAGCTCTCAGGATCATTTAAGCACGCAAGCCACTCCACCACGACAAGGTAAAGATACCATGGAAACAAATACCGCCATTTATTTGGGCTGAGCTCAAGGCCTTTGAAGAGGGACGGCGAACCTCCTTTGGCCTTATTTTTAACATATTTGTGATAAGGGTAAGAAGTTAGATCTTTTGGAGGCGGTAGAAATTAATAAATTTAAAAGTAGTAAAAAACTGTTAAATTCTCAACTTGATTTGAATGAATCCCCTTTGTTAAATTTAAAAATTTAAATAAATATTGTTGTATTGTTGCTTAGATCAGTTGGAACACAATTCATAATTTGTTAACATGTCTGAAGAAGGTACAGTGTACCGAAACAGCTGTCACTGAATTATATAATAAATATGAAAATCAAATAAAACTACATTTTATTTTTATTTAATTAATGAATATGGATTTTCATCAAGTAAACACAAACTCAATTGATTATTTAAATGTAATTATTATTGAATCTCCAAATATTTTGAAACCCTATTTCACCACAGAGGCAAGTAAGGGTTGTAGCTTATTATAACAATATTATACTATACATTGTAAAACAGAAATATTATCTTAATTTTTTTTTAGTTAAATAGTCAATAAAATATAAATCTACTACATTTTCAGAATACACGGTAGGCCCCTATTTACAAATAATTACCTTATTATTTGTAGGTTAAAGCGTACTTCGCTCGTTATAAGGTGATTAGGTCGGATTAGTGGTGGTTTTGTCGGTAGGGGTAATTTGGTCAAGTTCGATTATTGTGGTACGTGCAGGTGAATAATATAGGTTACTTAAGCCACATAGAGCCACACATGGCCACATGGGGCAACTTAGAGTCACTAGGGGCCATAGTGTACACTGAGGGATAAATAGGCCATACGGGACTAATTTGGCCACACGGGGTAAATCAAGATCAGAAAAAGCCACTTAGGGCCACCCTGTGCCAGATAGGCCCCGTAGGGCCACTCTGTGCCAGATAGGCCCCATAGGGCCACCCTGTGCCATAAGGCCCCGTAGGGCCACCCATGGCCAGATAGGCCCCGTAGGGCCACCCTGGGTCAAATAGGCCCCCATATGGCCACCCTGGGCCAAATAGGCCCCATAGGGCCACCCTGGGCCAGATAGGCCCCATAGGGCCACCCTGGGCCAGATAGGCCCCATAGGGCCACCCTGGGCCAGATAGGCCCCATAGGGCCACCCTGGGCCAGATAGGCCCCATAGGGCCACCATGGCCAGATAGGACCCATGTGGCCATCATGGGTCAGATAGGCCCCATAGGGCCACCCTGGGCCAGATAGGCCCCATAGGGCCACCCAGGGCCAGATAGGCCCCATAGGGCCACCCTGGGTCAGATAGGCCCCATAGGGCCACCATGGGTCAGATAGGCCCCATAGGGCCACCCTGAGTCAAATAGGCCCCATAGGGCCACCCTGGGCCAGATAGGCCCCATAGGGCCACCCAGGGTCAGATAGGGCCATTTGTGTCCAAATAGGTCCCGTAGGGCCATTTCTGGCCAAATAGATCCTATATAGCTACTTCTGACCAAATAGGCCCCATAAGACAATTAAGTGTCAAACAGGATCCATATGGCAACTCAGGAACATATATGCACTCAGTTTTAGCGCCAAATCTTTAAATATAGCCTCATGATTAAAAAAATGTAAACGCCATCAGTCCTATCAGAGATTTTATGTTTTACAACAGTCAGTTATGAAACCAGATTTTCATAAATGATAATATGAATTTTACATCATGCAGCTGTGCGCCAACGTTCCCGCTCTTAGATTGCTGTTGCATAACTATCAAACAAGAAAATTAACTTGCAATATCCAGTATTGTTAGTTTGGCGCTACAATAAATAGTGAAGATTGACTTAAACTTTGTTCATTCACTGCAACTAGATCATATTATTTATTGCCAAATAAGATCGCAATATTGTAAGAGTGCACCCAAGTGGAGAAATAATTAAACACTTCAAACTATATATCATAATCAACATTACGGGTTATTCATTAATTTTTTTTAGTAAACAACTCAGTCAAATCAAGGAATCTTTTCATTATTTGCTATATTCAATGTATTTGTTGGAGAAAAATAATGCTTTGACCTGTTCAGAACATTAAAAAGGAGGAGCTTATTTTATCACAAAAGCAGGAGCTGATAAAGAGAAATCAATAAAGAGCGAGGTGAAACACGAGTGTCATTGGTTGTAAAACAAACTTCATTAAAACGTGATTGGTCATTGACTAGCATTTGTGGTATGAGTTAAATAGTCTTAGAAAATACTACATATTGTTATGAATGTTTGTTATGAATTTCATAAAATGTTTCTAATAATTTTGGTTCTTAAAAATAACCTCACACATTGAGGCAGAAGCCTCTTCATCGTTTAAAAGTAAGTTTAACCAGAATCGTTGTCTTTCCAATACAGGACAATAAAATAAAACATGTTTTACAGATTGTATTGATTCCTGACATTTACAATTATGATCACTGTCTGGGTTAATATTAAATCTTCTAATAAATATAAATATTGTATTTCATCATATTTTTAAAAAAAATTATACGCTCAGACCGGGACTTAAACCCGGGACCCTTGGTTTTCTAGTCCAAGTGCTCTACCATCTGAGCTTCCTGAGCAAGTACCGATCTAAACGCAAATTTCTCTCTATATACGTTGTAATTCCCGCCCACCAAATGCTTTGAAGCTTTTTGCTTGTATCTTTGCAATTGGCGGCTCCTTTATTAAGAAGACATATTTGGGAATTATACATACAAGCCGTACTGGCATTTATAATGTAATGTATAATTCCCAAATATGTCTTCTTAATAAAGGAGCCGCCATTTGCAAAGATAGAAGCAAAGGCTTCAAAGCATTTGGTGGGCGGGAATTACAACGTATATAGAGAGAAATTTGCGTTTAGATCGGTACTTGCTCAGGTAGCTCAGATGGTAGAGCACTTGGACTAGAAAACCAAGGGTCCCGGGTTCAAGTCCCGGTCTGAGCGTATAATTTTTCTCTTCAAATATGATTTATCCATCATTGAGATGTATGAAATTAATAATAAAAACATTGTATTTCATACTTGATTCTTTGGCACCCTTCCTGAATGTATCATATAAGGTCCTTGCATCAGGATCCAGGTAGCTGATGAATTTTCCTTCTTTGCAGTCTTTGTAGAATTTTGAAACTCGTATCATCTCCGGTCCCTGAAACATCATAAAAAACGAGAATCGGGATCACTATTAACAAACATTAAAGAAAGGAACTCAGTTATAAGCGAGAAAATGAAGATTGAAGACACTATTTTAGATTATATTAAAACTCAGCAATTAAGATGGTACGGACATGTCCAGCTAATGGAAGAGGATCGACTAACAAAATCTGTTTTGGAATGGAAACCTGAGGGAACACGAGGCAGTGGAAGACCTAAAACCTCCTGGAGTCAGAGAATATGTTTATACATGAAGGAGAAACATCTACAACCAGGAGATTGGATGGACCGACAAAATTGGCTATTGGGAATCGGACGATGTCAAAGACATTAATCAACCGATGTTCTATCTATATTCTTCCTTTGAAATAGTACACCAGTTCACATATTTGAGATCTGTAGTTCAAATTAAGGCATTTTTTACAACATGTGACGCGACTTTTTTAATTTCTTCATAATCTCCGGAAATTGGGGTAATGTAACTCCGCCTTCTAGGCACCCCAACTTCAGAGGTGCGTAACAATTAAGCCAATGCCAGGATAGAACACCAAAAATGTTGAAATGGCAACCTGGGGCATTTAATAAAAAATTATTAAACAAATCCGCAAGAAAACTTCTCACAGCCATCTTTTGTGGCTCAAGAATCGTGCATTATGACGTCACATTGTTGTTGCGCGGAATGTGTCGACAATGCAGATTACTACACATCTGACATAAAAAAAACTCCTACAACCCGATCGCAGTGTCAGCTTCTTAGTTAAATTGTGAATCTAAACCATCCAGGGAAACCATCAAAAACGGTCTAGTCGTTTAGACAACTTTCAATTGCGGGTTTAAAGTAAACCTCCACTTCTAATTATCCGATTTCACTCATTTTTTGATAATACCTATCTCTGTTTATTTTAATTCGATATACTGAGTTTCGTTGTGAAATATCGAAAAATGTGACCACTAGAGCAATTTTAAAATGTTCACTTCATGTGAACTCCTACACCTAATAGTTTTAGATGGTCCAATTGTTAGTATAAACCATCAAGCGACCTAATCAGACACACACAAAAAATCATCTAAATCGATCCAGTCTTTTCGGAGGAGTTCAGTGACAAACAGACGTACAGATGAATTATGTATACAAAGATTAGG
>JASPKZ010008873.1:600000-817500 GCA_030220185.1 Diploptera punctata | reverse complement strand
CGTTGTTCTGCCCGAATTAATTTTAGAAGGTCAATTATTCATTAACTTCTCAGAAGATTTTAACGGTATTTTTTTTTATTTTAGAAATATTGGGGATAGTGGGGTTGAAAGTTTCGGGTTATATGTTCTGATGTTCTGATATGCGAAAAATCTTAAAAATATATAAAATAATAGTTTCATATAACCCGATCGCAGCGCCACCTACCGTGTCCAATTGTGAATCTAAACTATCCAGGGATCCACTCAAACTCTCACAAAAAAAAAATATCAGAATCGGTCCAGTCTTAGGTAGTTTTTAATTTCGGGTTTCAATTAAACCTGCAGTTCTAATTTTCAGATTTCGTTCATTTTGATAATAGCTTACTTACTTACTCACTGGCACTATCGAACCCTAGGTTCATGGCCGCGCGGACATAAGCTCTCCATACATCCCTATCCTGAGCCAATGCTTTCCAATCATTCCCTGTATAATCTACTTCCCTCAAATCATAGTTAATGTTCTCCCACCTCATTCTTGGTCTACCAACTGAGCGTTTTCCTTCTGGCTTTCCTACAAGAAGTTTCCATGCACGTCTTTCATTCCCCATACGTGCAACATGTCCTGCCCATCGCAGTCTACGAGACTTAACTGTTCTTATTATATCTGGCTTCCTATAAAGACCATGTAGTTCATTGTTATGTAGTCTTCTCCATTCACCTGTCTGTTCATCTCTCTTTGGTCCAAAAATTTTCCTAAGAACTTTATTCTCAAATATTCGTAATCTCCTTTCCTCCCTTAAAGTAAGAGTCCATGTTCCGCACCCATATAATATAACTGGTAGAATAATAGTTTTATATATTTTCAGTTTAACGTTTTTTGAAAGGAGTTGGGACATCAAAAGTCTCTGCAATAATAGCTACTTCACTTTATTTTAATACGATATACTGAATTTCGTTGTGAAATAACGAAAGATGTGACCGCTAGAATGATCTGTTTCACTTCAGGCGAAACCCTACACCTAATGGTTTTAGAGGGTCCACTTGTGAATCTAAACCATCGAGGGACGCAATCAGACAACATAAGAAGATCGTTTAAATCGATTCAGTCGTTTAGAAGTAGTTCAGTAACAAACAGACGTACAGAAGAACTACATACGGTATATAAAGATTAGTTACAAGAAAGGTGACATCTCAAAAATAATCTTTGTCAATTCTATGTCTTGGATTTTAATGATTTTACATATTAAAATTAATAATAATAATAATAATAATAATAATGATAATAATAATACTTACTTACTCACTGGCACTATCGAACCCGTAGGTTCATGGCCGCGCGGACATAAGCTCTCCATACATCCCTATCCTGAGCTAATGCTTTCCAGCCATTTCCTGTATAATCTACTTCCCTCAACTCATAGTTAATGTTGTTCTCCCACCTCATTCTTGGTCTACCAACTGGGCGTTTTCCTTCTGGCTTTCCTACAAGAAGTTTCCAGGCACGTCTTTCATTCCCCGTACGTGCAACATGTCCTGCCCATCGCAGTCTACGAGACTTAACTGTTCTTAATAATAATAATAGTAATAATTAATATTTTTTGGAATTATTATTATTATTGCTATTATAATAATTCCAAAAAATGTTAAAAAGGCACAAATTAATGCCTGAAAGTTGAATGAGATGTTGAAATAGATATAACCTTGGAGCGTCATATTAACATTTCATAACATTTGAATATAGTTATTAATTATGGGTACAATAATATATCCAACTTATGGAAATGAATTGTAGGCTTAGGGACTGATAATCATAAGTAATGCCACGAGTGATTTCCAAATTATCGATAAATTCACTACTCACGAAGTGAGGAGTGAATTTATCTAGAGAATTTGGAAATCAAGAGTGGCATTTGTTAGGACTATTTAACGAATAAAATTAAGCTGTTTACTCACAAATCATTATTTAACTATAGTTATTTTAAAATATTTATATATTGAATGTAAATGGTGATATTTGAAAACAAATGAGAAACGATTGGTACGCTTCATTTGCTTCTTTTGTTCGATCACTGCAACGAGATCATAATATTATTTATTGCCAAAAGATCGCAATGTTGTAAGAATGCACCCTAGTGGAGAAATTTATAACCAACGTAATAGGTATTTATTAATTTCTGATGTCCTATGATGTAAATATGTCAATTATATTTTTCTGCAACGTCATTTCCTGGAAAAAAATTCGTTTAAGAAAGTGCAAACAGTGTTTTTTTTTTGTGGTATAATCAATTGTTACAAATGTTTTTATATCATCTCTTTCTGTTGACATTCATGCACTATATATACAATCTGGTAGCCGTATTTCTTAGGGGCTGGGTCACTGCAAAATAATGCTACGGCATATTCAGAATGTTCAAAAGGAGGTGTTTACTTTATTATGATAAACTTTATTTGGTAAATTCTAGGCGAAACACGACTGTGAATGGTTAGTCTGAATAATGTACTCTGCAGCTACTTTTATTTTAATCTGAAACGTCCAAGATTAATTACACACTACGGTTTTTGAGGTTATGTCTTTCATGATGAATGACAGACTCCAGCTTAAGGGTTATGTTCTGTACAGAATCTCCCAACCCCCGACCACCACCCCTACAGAGCGTTTCCTTATATAGATGAAAATCAAGGCCACCTTGATTCAAAATACACCATCTTGATAGCAGTGGTAATTGTTGTAACGTCAATGCATTGTTAAGAGTGACATCTAGCGTTAATAAATGTAAAAATCTCCATATTTCCAGTACAAGACATTTTTAAATAGTAAACCTCGGCTTGAATTCAACCAAACTAGAAAAATCAGACAAATATAAGGTTAGTGTGATTTATGTTATATATGTTTTAGTGTAAGACTAACTAACAAATATTTAAAACTAACGAAAACGTGAGCTAACTGATTAGTGTGAATAATTGGGCATTGTGTTAGCGGCCATCTTGAAAATCGTATTGTCATGACAGCAGAGCAACCTTGAAAGTCTTTTTGGAAAAGTCTAGATATGTTGTGACACTGCCAAGTAGGCTCGCTATTTGTGTATCACAATACCCTGACTCAGGGGTGTGTATCAACAGTGCGTTACTTTGTAAAGGCGTGTCCCTCCATACAATTGCTTACTTACTTACTCACTGGCACTATCGAACCCGTAGCTTCATGGCATAAGCTCTCCATACATCCCTAACCTGAGTTAATGCTTTCCAATCATTCCCTGTATAATCTACTTCCTTCAAATCATAGTTAATGTTATTCTTCTACCTCATTCTTGGTCTACGAACTGGACGTTTTCCCTATGGCTTTCCTAAAAGAAGCTTCCATGCTAGTCTTTCATTCCCCATACGTGCAACATGTCCTACCCATCGCAGTCTACGAGACTTAACTGTTCTTATTATGTCTGGCTTCTTATAAAGACCATGTAGTTCATTGTTATGTAAGTCTTCTCCATTCACCTGTCTGTTCATCTCTCTTTGGTCCAAAAATTTTCCTAATTACTTTATTCTCAAATACTTGTAATCTCCTTTCCTCCCTTAAAGTAAGAGTCCATGTTTCGCACCCATATAATATAACTGGTAGAATAATAGTTTTTATATTTTTTTCAGTTTAACGTTTTTTGAAACGAGTTGGGACATCAAGAGCCTATGCAATGCATAATAGCATGCATTTCCAGAACTGAGCCTATGTTTAATTTCTTTGTGCATCTCATTCCTATTTGTGGTCATTGTTCCTAGGTACTTGAATTCAGCCACTTCCTCAAAACTTCCCTCATTTGTCATTAGCTGTTCATTTCCATTATATAATGAATTTCTACCTGTGACCATATATTTAGTTTTATTGATATTTACTTCCAGTCGTAATTTCTTAGTGTTACTCAATAGTGTGTGCGTGTTGTCCTTTAGTATCTCCTCGCTATCGGCCAATAGTACTACATCATCAGCATAAACTAACAGCTTATTAATACCATTGAGTTGTAAGCCTTCCTCATTCTCTAAAGATTTAATGGCATGCTCTAGTACAAAATTATATAGTAGAGGAGATAGTGCATCTCCTTGCTTCAACCCATTCTGGATTTCAAAAGTGTCCGAAAACTGTTTGCCTACACGCACCCTACTCTTTGTGTCATTTACATCTAATTATATCACTCATACTGTATCTGGGAGAAAGATGGTTCATTACAATTAGAAATGGGACAAAGAATAGACGGACGGGTAGTAATTGACAGCTGAACAAAGCATTATGGAGTAAAAACATAGTTTACAGAACAAATAAATAAATCTATAAGGCCATTGTAGTGAGTATTATGTTATATGGATCAGAGACATGGACAATTAAAAGGTGCCAAGCTAACATGTTTTTAGTAACAGAGATGGATTACTGGAGAAGATCAACAGGGAAGTCTACATTAGAAAAAAATAAGAAACATTGAAAGAAGAAAAATTATGAAAGTTGAAAGATATATAAAACAAAAAATTAAAGAGAGGCGATTAACCCTTTAAAACAGGGGCCGCCCAAACTTTTTAATGGGCCGGACCAATAACCGATTGTGCAATCGATCGCGGACCTGAACATAAATATCGTAACTATTACTGTTGTTACTGTTATTATTATTATTATTATTATTATTACAATAACATTACATGAACATAAAGAAGAATGTTAAATCGTTTATAATACAATGCTGCAATTAAAATTGTAAAAAAAAGGTACAAAACTTAATATATTTACAAGTGCCACTAATACTTTGTTTCCATGCTCCTTCACAAAGTACTTGCTGGTCCAGAATTCGTTAAACTTACTACACTCTGAATCAATTTGGCGTTTTTTGAAAGCATTTTCTCAATTTAAATTAACACTATTTTTACAACTATTCCGTGCACAGGCTACTGTTTGATTGACAATACAACAAGCGAAATAAGTAATGTTCAAAGTTTGGAGTGGGGGAGAAAACGGTAAATAAGGGATGAATCAACCCTACTACATTGTTAAGAGAAGCGGTGACACCTCAACCCCACATTTCTGAGAGCTGAATTTCACACAGGGATACACAAACTAGATATTACATTTTAAAATCTAAATTCAAAATATAAAATTAATTTGTTCATTTCAGTGTTTACTCGGGCCATACTAAAAGCCATGGCGGGCCGGATGTGGCCCGCGGGCCGTAGTTTGGACGGCTCTGCTTTAAAGGGTATGGACATCTCACGAAAATAGAATTCCTATCAAAATCTTAAAGTGGAAATTAGATGATTAAATAAGAAAGGTAAAACCTAAAGAAGTTTGGAGGAAGGTGTGAGAAGAAGTACGGGCCAACTGGGACTTGCAGATGAGGATGTTCAGGTCCGCTACAACTTGAGAAGGCGAATTTCTTGAGGGTGGCGAAAAACCACTGTTAAAAGGGGGTGATTCTTCACTTTGACTTACTTGACATATTTTCAAAGTCCTATAGAACAGCAATGTGCATATGCCAGAGTTTATAGAGCCAGCGATAAACTACCATCGAACCACTTATCGATTATCATCCTTGCCATATATCGATTATTATCGATAACGTATTAAAGTTTATACAGCTTACGCTAGATTGCAGCATGTCGCTATGAAATTTAAATGTCCAATCTTTGCAATAAATCCCCAAATCTATGTTAAAGAAATATAATAATATATCAAACGTTTATTTAAAAAATGGGTGAACTCTTACTTATCACTTCCTAACGCCGTTCTAACCAGCGATAACCGAAAACAGCGATAGAAAAATCATAGACCAAGTAATATACTCTGTGGATAAAATAGCAGTCAACATCACAATATTGTCTAACAGTGTTGTTGTGTTGTGATTTGTATATTTAAATAAATACTTAAAATTTGTCAAATAACGTTATAAAAATTGTTTGAAAAAGTTTAAAATATCAACAAATATTAGTAAATACAGAAGAAAAGCTATAATTAACAAAAATAAAGTGAAAAATCAAGAGTAAGTCATTCTGGTGAATAGCCGAAGGTCGGCAAAACATCGGATTTATTGAATACTTGTTCACACACCATCCATCCATCGCTCTATAGGTATTATTATTATTATTATTATTATTATTATTATTACTATTATTATTATTACTATTATTATTATTATTACTATTATTACTATTATTATTATTATTATTATTATTATTATTATTATTATTATTATTATTATTATTATTATTATTATTATTATTATTATTACACCTCGAAGCTATTGGATGCAAGAAATAAGAACTGAAATGAGAACAAGAAAACTGGAAGACATGGAGTGGATAGATAGAGGCGAGTGGAGAAGGAAAATAAAACTTTATGAACAGACCAGTCTTGACCTATGGTAGTGAAGCATGGACACTAAAAAGACAACATGAAAGCAGAATAACGGCTTGTGAAATGAGATTAATGCGCAGAACAGCGGGTTACACCAGATGGGATCGGAAAAGGAACACCGATATCTTAAAAGAATTGAAGACTACGCCAATTTTTGAATATATTCAACAGTACCAACTAAATTGGAAATACCATCTTGAAAGAATGAGTTCAAATCGGATCCCCAAAGCTGTTTATAATTATATACCAAGAGGACGAAGATCTCTGGGCCGTCCTATGAAACACTGGAGGGAAAATTACCTACAGGATCGTAACAGGCCTTGGCCTAATACTTGGAAGGAAGAAGAAGAAGAAGAAGAAGAAGGAACAGAAAAAATGTGTATATAAATAAATATAATTAATAGAATTGGTAGTAGTATTAGTATTATTACGTAAAAACCTTATGAAACCAACACATGGAATAGACAGGGATGAATTTTGAGATGTGTCACTTCTCTTGTAATTAATGTAAAATAATAATGTTGGAAGGTAATATTGCGATCCTCGCGTGATATGCAACCCATCATACACGAATGTGCAATGAGTCATTCAACACTACATTATAACGTAAGTACTGTTGACTTCAGGAAATCAAAAAAATCAGATTTACTGTGATATAAATTCTCACTTCTCGGGCTGTTACAACCAGTAAAGCAATCAAAGAAACACGGTTACGAATACAGCGTTTAACGAGCAAATAAAACTGTGGAAATACTTGAATGGACGCCACATAAACCGACACCCATTCACCTCGTCGAAAGTATTTACAGATCTGACTTCAAACGCCTTTCAGGTCAAGTTTAGTCTATCTTCTCACCATTTATGTCTATTTTATCATTTCCCTACTTTTATAAACTTCCATAGGAATCAAATTTATCATAAGTAATGCCACTCTTGATTTCCAAATTCTCTAGATAAATTCACTCCTCACTTCGTGAGTCGTAAATTTATCGATAATTTGGAAATCACTCGTGGCATTACTTATGATAAACTTTAGTTGGTAAATTCTAGGCGAAACACGACTGTGATTGGTTGCAAATCAAAAATAATTTAAATGTGATTGGTTATTGACTCCCATTTGGGGCATGAGTTAAATAGTCCACACAATCCGATTATACTAGTATATATTGGAATTTTGGAAGCGATCGACACGAAATTCAAATGGCGTTTACATTTTTCTTTAATAATAAGGCTAAATTCTAACTAACTCACTGCACTATCGAACCCGTAGGTTCATGGCCGCGCGGACATAAGCACTCCATATATCCCTATCCTGATTTAATGTTTTCCAATCATTCACTGTATAATCTACTTCCCTCAAATCATAGTTAATGTTATTCTCCCACTTCATTCCTGGTCTATCTACTGGGCGTTTTCCCTCTGGTTTTCCTACAAGAAGCTTCCATTGCACGTCTTTTTTCCCCCATTCGTGCCACATGTCCTGCCCATCGCAGTCTACGAGACTTAACTGTTCTCATTATATCTGGCTTCCTATAAAGACCATGTAATTCATTGTTAAGCAGTCTTCTCCATTCACCTGTCTGTTCATCTCTCTTTGGTCCGAAAATTTTCCTAAGAACTTTATTTTAAAATACTCGTAATCTCCTTTCCTCCCTTAAAGTAAGAGTCCATGTTTCGCATCCATATAATATACCCGGTAGAATAATAGTTTTATATATTTTCAGTTTAATGTTTTTTGAAAGGAGTTGGGAAGTCAAGAGTCTCTGCAATGCATAATAGCACGCATTTCCAGAATTGAGCCAATGTTTAATTTCTTTGAGCATCTCATTCGTGTTTGTGATTACTGTTCCTAGGTATTTGAATTCAGCCCCTTCCTCAAAAAAGGAATTGGTAGTGAGTATTGTAGGGTACATTTTGTTTGCTGTCTAAAGAACGTTCGCCATCTCTGTCTAAACAGTTATTTTATTCATCATTTTGAATGCTAATGGACTAAACTAATCTAATGATGTGTGTAAATTTAGGACGAGCTACTCCACCACTTTGCAAGCTGTCGGTCATTTCCTGCCATATTACACAATACATTAGTTATTATAAGATGATAAAGCATCTAAAATATCTGCGCAATGGGGCCAGCGGTCAGGGAATGTAGTACACAAACATCCATACAGAAATAAGGCGGTGCCCCGTCATCCTGCACTCACGTGTTCTAATAGTGGTGACAGGAAACGCAGCAAAACAGTGTCAGTATTACGAAATCTAGAGGAGATGCAAAGTTAACGTGGGGTTAAGATTAGATTAGTAGAGATGGGCCCGGGTTTTTTAAGACCCTAACACGGTAACCTTATGCTAGGTTCATTGAATTACACATATGTCCACTGCTGTGGTCTCGAGGTAACGTGCTGCCTTGTCACGCAACAGTCCCGGGTTCCATCCCCGGTCGGGACAAGTTTCCTGGGTGATGGTTTTCGGGGGTTTTCTTCATCCGTAAGACAAATCTCAGGAAGCTTTAAGACCCAAATGGTCCCCGAACATCATCTGGCCATCATTAACACATTCATTAGAAAGTAAGTAAAGTATTCCCACTACAGGCCTCAGGGGGTCCTTGGGGTAGTGGGAGGTTAAGGCTCCCACTTTTTCTAGACAATCGGCACTTGATGTCAGCCGGGTTGTCAGCCCTACGTGACGGCCGCCTTTACCCCAGAACAAGCGTCCGGTACTCATTTCTGTTAGAGGCTGAGTCGACCCCAGGGCCATAGTTCCGCCAGAAGGTTTGGGTCAGTTTAAAAATCCTGACCCACCGGGAATTGAACCCTCGAGACCTTCCGGCTTGTAGCGCAGTGCCTTAACCACTACGCTACGGCGTGCCCCATTAACACTTTCATCAAGTCTAGAATTAAGGCCTCTCCTGGCGCATTATTGCCATTATCATCACCTATCATATATCATCTGGGGGCACGCCGTAGCGTAGTGGTTAAGGCACTGAGCTACAAGCCGGAGGGTCGAGGGTTCAAGTCCCGTTGGGGTCAGGATTTTTAAACTGACCCAAACCCTCTGGCGGCACCATGGCCCTGGGGTCGACTCAGCCTCTAACGGAAATGAGTACCAGATGCTTGTTCTGGGGGTAAAGGCGGCCGTCACGCAGGGCTGACAACCCGGCTGACATAAAAAGTTGCCGATTGTCTAGAAAAAGTGGGAGCCTTAACCTCCTACTACCCCAAGGGCCTCCGGGCCTGTTGTGGGATAACTTATCATATATCATCGGGGCAGCGTAATCCCGCCTTCTAGGCCCCGCAACCTCAGAAATTGGTTCAATAACACCATGCCAGGAGAGAATACCAGAATGTCGAAAAATAGCAATGTGGTGGCATTGAATAAAAACAAACTTTAAACGTATTTTTCTCGAAACGTATTTAATGGTACATAGCCGGTTGATGCATAACGTCTCATTCTCAAATGCTCAACTGTCCAAAAATCTGTTAGAATAGAACAGAATAGATTTATTTAGCCTGGTGGAGTTAAGACCATGTGGCCTTCTCTTCCACTCACCAGGACAAACATATGTTACATATAAATACAAAAATTACAATAATAGTACATACTAAACAATTAATTATCTCTCAAATTGAATAATAATGAAAATAACGTCTAATAATACAATGAAATTAAATACAATTAAAATTAAATTTAGACGAAGCCATGCCAATTGTTCTAGGTATGGTGTAAAGTAAAGTAAAGTAAAGTGATCCCACTACAGGCCCCGGGAGGCCCTTGGGGTAGTGGGAGGTTAAGGCTCCCACTTTTTCTAGACAATCGGCACTTGATATCAGCCGGGTTGTCAGCCCTGCGTGACGGCCGCCTTTACCCCCAGAACAAGCGTCTGGTACTCATTTCCGTTAGAGGCTGAGTTGACCCCAGGGCCATAGTGCCGCCAGAAGGTTTGGGTCAGTTTAAAAATCCTGACACCACCGGGACTTGAACCCTCGATCTTCCGACTTGTAGCGCAGTGCCTTAACCACTACGCTACGGCGTGTCAAGGGATGGTGTAACGTGATCAAATCTACGTATACCACAAATAAAACGTATGCAAGAATTATGAACACGTTGAAGTCTTTGGGTAAGAACAGTATTTAGGTCAGTAACAAGAGTATCACAATAATCAAAATGGGGGCATTGCAAGTGTTTCTACTAACATCATCTTTAGAGCATTCAGTCATGGACCTGTATTGTAAGATTGGCCGCTCACCCTCGACTTCTGGACCGGTAAAGAAGCCTTCAAGACCCTCACAAAGTACACTGGAAGAGTTCTGAGATTGAAAAGCGACGAAAAACAACGAAGACAAGGCAGGCGATAACAACGTCGCCAAAATCAACACACACTATACAAACAAATTGTAACACAAACACTAAAACTCACATAAGCCGAAATGTACATAAATTAAACAAAAATAAATAAAGATAAGATAGTAATTAGGAACACAAGAGCAGACCCGGGGATAAGGGCACTATGCCAGAGGTAACCCGGGGGAGTGGTGGTGGGGCTCTTAAATAAAAATATATATATATATATATCCTTAGATTGCTGAAATTGTATTTAATTTCAGTTTAATTTAAAGACTAATTTCAAAGCGAGTGATAACAACTGAAGAAGTAAATTGCTGTCCCACGTTGTGGTGACATTTGGAAGCAGTAATTCTCTTCATGCCCGATGTTGTAGTAACATTTTGAAGAAGGATTTGTGTCCCAAAAAGAATTACTGGTTCACGTTAGGTTTAATTTTCTCTTCTTAGGGTCGGAAGTTGGTACACTGGATAGGAAAACACTTCAAAATCATAAAAAAATGTTTCTTGTAGAAATAATTACAAATTTATTCACTTTGTAGGTTCCCAGCAGATTAAGTAAATGAGTGGTATTATTCTTCACTATCAATTAAAATAAATTTTCTTTTCTGGAATCAATTATTCTTGTATTAAATATTACATTTTATCTTGAGAACTCTTCTTGCTTCTATATTTGTGGAAAGTTGTATGCAGAATGACTAGTGTAATTCTTTTATAATTTTAAAGAACATTATTACATCACACGATGCTATTTTTAAATTCTATTGGTTAATAGTCCTTTAAATATAAGGTTTAAATTTGATTTGTTCCCTCAGGGGTCCTCATCTAGGGGATATGTGGATGGCGACCACAAGGTGCCCAAGCTGAGCAAAACATTTCTTCCACTTACTTGTGTTTTGCACTCTTTTAACTTTACTATCTAACCTCTTTTGGTTAACTCTTGTTTTTTTTTATTCCGATGCTATCAGGGCATCCGAGGGCTAGGGAATCTTTCCTTTCTTCCATTTCTTCTTTCCTTTATTTTCTTTTCTTCTCCAGAAAAGCCTGACCAGAGGCTATAAGATGGCAGCCCCATCACTGGTCTTGCCTTCCTTTGACCAGCAACCAATCGAAGGGACTATTATTATGCTTTCAAGTCTTATACGAGAATTTCCCGGAAGGATCAAAACGCTGGAGGGAAAATTTTCTATAGGATCGTAACAGGCCTTGGCCTAATACTTGGAAGGAAGAAGAAGAAGAAGAAATTTGATTTGTTAAACAAGAAAGTAAATTGTTTTAACATCCAATCAGAGTTTAGTTTACTTTCATTTAAGAATATGAAAATAAGCAGGTGTTCTTATAACAGAAAGCTTTATAATTTTGACAACAATGACTTAAAACAATTTTTAAAAGCATTATTTACAAAAACTGTTATGCAATACAATTTCTTTAATTCGTTTTTATTCAACAATAAACAACAATGAATTATTTAGATGTTTTTCTTTATTTAAGTTATATTTAAATATTAAAAGAATTTTAAAGTATAAAATTATTAACTTAAACTTTCATATTTATTATGATATTAAAATCCTGCTTTACAACGGTTGGGAAAGGTCAATATTATTGACTCGATGACAGGGGTTTGTATTGGCACGACCAAGTGTCCGGCATCTTGTGTTTTGTAATCAGGCCAAACATTTGAAATAGTTGCATGCTATGACTAAGTAATCACAGACTGCACATCCAATCGGCCACGACGTCAAAGAAATGTGTTTCATCACTGGATTTTACGGTTCAGCAAAACACCTGCAGCTAGCTTCAACCAGTTCATTCTGCACAACTCATATCGGCCAACTTTCAGGGATGCTCATACACAAGTAAACCAAAATGGTTTGGACATTTAAAAAGAATTGAAAAGGAAAGACTACCACAAAGACTGTTAAATCTCAAGATACAAAGAAAACGACCACGAGGTAGACCACGAGACCAGGTAAAGAAAAGTCTACAAGAGAGAGGATACTACAGGGAAGAACTAAAAAGAAGCAAATCATGGGAAGATATATATGGTTGGAGGCATATTTGGAATCGACCTTCCAAAAGGAGGGCACGATAAGAGGATAATGATGACATAAGTAAACTGTGGGGCAAAAAGCTTCCTTGCTGAGAATTGCGCCATTGGTTCGAAAATTATCGACCCCAAATTTAAAGCATCAAGATATCCTTTGCATTAAACTTAAAATAATCTATGATGATTTTGAAGAAGGTTTTCGGGCTGTAGGCCGTGGTCGTAAGGCGTTTAGTTCCCCGACGTTTCGCCAGACGCAATCTCTGGCGTAGCGAAACGTTGGGGAACTACAAGCCTCTGGACCACGGCCGAGACAACCCTTGAGGATGCCAGACGCAGTCTCTGGCGAAACGTCGGGGAACTACAAGGCTCACGACCACGGCCGAGACAACCCTTGAGGATGCCGGACGCAGTCTCTGGCGAAACGTCGGGGAACTACAAGCCTCACGACCACGGCCTACAGCCCGAAAATCTTCTTCAAGATCATCATAGCAACTCCGGCCGTGAAAGTCTACGCGAATACATTAAAATAATCTATTTTTAATTAATCCATTCCAAATTCATTCTACCCCCTTCAAAAATGAAGAAAAAAATTCGCACAAAAATAAGTTGTACCCAGACTGAAGGAGGTCGGCCGCGGTGGTCTAGTCGTTATGTTCCTTGCTTCTAGCCCCGGGAAGTCTTGGGAAGAATGGTAGTTTTTTTAAGTTAATAAACTAGCAGTCCTCGAACTGAAGTTACCTTGGAGTGAAGTGTTGCTGTTTGGAAGGAGGCGTTCGGTGGAAGATACAAGGTACACACTAGATGCAGCCCCTGACAGACATCCTCAGTCTACGTTCACAAAGTTGGACAGTAGTCACCCAACGACCCCCCCCCTATATGAAATATAATCCAGTGCCACGAAGAATGCTGAAGATGAAACATTCTCTTTGAAAGGCCTAGATTTTAATAGTGTGACGACTTTTCACAACAGAAGTTAATATCTACTACAGTCATTCTGCCCGAGGGCAGGTCTTTCTCTGCAATCATAGCATTTTCATGCTATGCTTTGCAGCTTTACTAGGGAACTGTAGCTGTGATAGCTTCCCATTTCTTGCCACACCGGTGAAGAATGATGATGATAATGATGGCCGGATGATTTTCGGGGACCGTTGGGCCCTAAGCTTCCTGACATTTATCTTACAGGTGAGGAAAAATCCCGAAAAAATTTCACTCAGGAGCCTGTTCCGACTGGGAACATTTTCACACACACACACACACACACACACACACACACACACACACACACACACACACACACACACACACACACACACATATATATATATATATATATATATATATTGGGATGTACTATCAGTAGTAACATGAACTGCGGTCAAGAAGTAAAGCAGAGGATAGCAATTCCAAAAGAAGCTTTCAACAAGAAGAGAAGCATTTTCAGCGGACCTTTGGCAAAAGAATTAAGGAAGAGGCTAGAGAAGTGCTTTGTGTGGAGTGTAGCATTATATGGTGCAGAGACTTGGGCATTACGACGGAATGAGGACAAGCGACTGAAAGCTTTTGAGATGTGGATATGGAGAAGAATGGAACGTATAAAATGGACAGACAAAATATGAAATAAAGATGTGCTAGACAGAGTGGGTGAAAGAAGAACAATTGCTGGAACTCATAAAGAAGAGGAAAAGAAATTGGATTGACTACAGGCTAAGAAGAAACTGCCTGCTGAAGGATGCTCTAGAAGGAATGGTCAACGGAAAG
Organism: Diploptera punctata; assembly: GCA_030220185.1. Taxonomy (NCBI): domain Eukaryota; kingdom Metazoa; phylum Arthropoda; class Insecta; order Blattodea; family Blaberidae; genus Diploptera; species Diploptera punctata. The sequence continues at coordinate 802,997 of JASPKZ010008873.1, read as the reverse complement.
AAAGTTAGAGGCAGAAAAAGATATCAGATTATAGACAATATTAAAATAAATGGTTTCTATGCAGATACAAAAAGGAAACCTGAGTTAAGGAAAGAGTGAAGAATGCTGAGTTTGCAGTGAAAGATCTGCTCTTGGGTAGAACAGTATGAATGAATATATATATATATATATATATATATATATATGTTATAATTAAATGTTTAACATTAAGCAATGCAAGCTTAATATGGTATGATAAGAAAAATAAATGCCTGGACGGGATTCGAACCCGGATATCTGAGATCCGGGTTCGAATCCCGTACAGGTATTTATTTTTCTTATCATACCATATATATATATATATATATATACAAATTTATTTATATAACGATGCCTGGTAACATGTAGGCATTATGAAAATTAACGACGTCATTAAATAATAAATACATAAATAAGAAATAAAAAATCTATCTAACCGGAATCGAACGTGGACCCGCGTAGTCGGAAAATGAGCATCTTATCGACTGCTCCACTTAAGCAAACGATACGAATGCTGCATGAAGAGAGACTTACGCCGTCCGCTTTATACTCAAACGAGTCAGAACATGTAACAACGTACTGGTGTGAATCGCTCTTCAAAACTCAACTTTCCATCATCAAGAGTTGCGCCATAACGTTTTCAAAGGCTGTACATTATTTTTTGCGCGATGGCGTTTTCAAAATAATAAATAATAGTAAAACAATAACATCTTTAATGGAAATATTTGCGTTCATTATAAACAATTGATTAACGTTAACAGTGTGGGCAATATTTAGTAGTTGAAATTACAGGAGGCAGTCAGGCCAATTAGTGATAAAATGTCGGCAAGTACGTATTTATTGCTTTATATTGTTTCAAATAAAGTTCAGTTCATTTAAAATGCAGTGAATTGTCTCGTATAATGTATATTAACATTACCTTTTGGATATTTTTCTTGTATATACATTATATGTAGTACACATGGAGGGCAGTGGTTTTACTTCCCACACGCGTTTTGTAATATGTAATATTACAGTATCGTTGTTTTTTAACAGTATAGTTATTTTGGTTGGCAACCCCGAGATGTAGGAACTTGAACTTTCAATCATGGTCGCAATTGCTGTCAGTACGACAAAACGCACTATAGCGTAAAAAAGTGCATAAATATACACATCAACTATGCCCTGCTTGGATGTAGAACATTTTGATATAACAATCTAATTCTGGTAAGTATAAGAAATTAGTCATATCGATCAAAAATAGTGTGTATCCACTCGCGTAAGTTAGATTATCATAAGTAATGCCACGAGTGATTTACAAATTATCGATTTTATCTAGAGAATTTGGAAATCAAGAGTGGCATTTGTTAGGACTATTTAACGAATAACATTAAGCTGTTTACTCACAAATCATTGTTTAAGTATAGTTATTTTAAAATATTTATATATTTAATGTAAACGGCGATGTTTGAAAACAAATCAGAAATGTGAGGTTATGTTCATTCACTGCTGCTTGATCATATTATTTATTGTCAAATAAGATCGCAAGATTGTAAGAGTGCATCCAAGTGGAGAAATAATTAAACACATCAAACTATATATCATAATCAACATTACGGGTTATTCATTTATTTTTTTAGTAAACAACTCAGTAAAATCAAGGAATCTTTTCATTATTTGCTATATTCAATGTATTTGTTGGAGAAAAATAATGCTTTGACCTGTTCAGAACGTTAAAAAGGAGGAGTTTTCTTTATCACAAAAGCAGGAGCTGATAAAGAGAAATCGATAAAGAGCGAGGTAAAACACGACTGTCATTGGTCGTAAAACAAAATTCATTGAAACGTGATTCGTCATTGACTAGCTTTTGTGGCATGAGTTAAATAGTCAATAACATCTACTTATAAATCTACTTCATTTTCAGACTACACGGTATATACAAATTATTACCTTATTAATTTGTAGGTTTAAGTGTACTTCGCTCGTTATAAGGTGATTAGGTCGGATTAGTGGTGGTTTTGTCGGTAGGGTAATTTGGTCAGGTTCGATTATTGTGGTAGGTTCAGGTAAATAATATAGGCTACGTCAATTAGGTTAAGCCACATGGGCAACTTAGAGCCACTAGGGGCCATAGTGTACACTGAGGGATAAATAGGCCCTACGGGACTAATTTGGCCACACGGGGCAAATCAAGACCAGAAAAAGCCAATTAGGCCCCACGAGCCCACTTAGGGCCAGCCTGGGCCAGATAGGCCCCGTAGGGCCACCCTGGGCCAGTTAGGCCCCGTAGGGTCACCCTGGGCCAGATAGGCCCCATAGGGCCACCCAGGGCCAGATAGGCCACGTAGGGCCACCCTGGACCAGATAGGCCCCGTAGGGCCACCCTGGGCCAGATAGACCCCATATGGCCACCCTGGGTCAGATAGGCCCCATAGGGCCACCTTGGGTAAGATAGGCCCCGTAGGGCCACCCTGGGCCAGATAGGCCCCGTAGGGCCACCCTGGGCCAGATTGGCCCCATAGGGCCACTTGTGTCCAAATAGGCCCCTTAGGGCCATTTCTGGCCAAATAGATCCTATATAGCCACTTCTGACCAAATAGTCCCCATAAGACCATTAAGTGTCAAACAGGATCCATATGGCAACTCAGGAACATATATGCACTCAGTTTTAGCGCCAAATCTTTAAATATAACCTCATTATTAAAAAAATGTAAACGCCATCAGTCCTATCAGAGATGTTATGTTTTACAACAACCAGTTATGAAACCAGATCTTTATAAATGCTAATATGAATTTTACATCATCCATGCAGCTATGCGCCAACGCTCCCGCTCTTAGATTGTTGTTGCATAACTATCATCATCGTCCTTTCAAGTATTAGGCCCAGTGGCCCGTTACGGTCTCCCGCCATCTCCGAAAAGGTCGACCCACAGATCTTCTGCCTCGAGGAATGTAGTGAAGAATTTGTTTTGGTATTCTGTGACGATCCATGCGCTGAATATGGGCTAGCCAATTGTTTCTATATTCTTGGAGGTATTCAGATATAGGTACGCTGTTTAACTCTCTGGCTATTGTTGAATTTCTTTGGTGGTCTAGAAGCCTATAACCTGCAGTTCGTCGCAGAAATTTCATCTCCGTGGCTGTAATATGACGATCATCCTGAGTTCTGATGGTCCAAGCTTCACTGCCATAACAGATTATGGGTCTAGCGAGAATTTTATAGATTTTCATTCTTGTGTGTCTCTGCACTTTCGATGGTTTAAAAACTTGGTTGATAATTCTTAAAGCTTTATTATAGTTTTGTATTTTAAAGGATATATCACATTCCTCATTATAAGTTAGATTATATCCTAAGTATTTAAATGAATTAACTTGCTCTAATATTGAATTCTGAATACAAATTTTACTTCTTACTGGGAATTTCCCTTGAAAGGCCATAATTTTAGATTTTGTTGTTGATATTTCCATATCAAACAAGGAAATTAACTTGCAATATCCAGTATTGTTAGTTTGGCGCTACAATAAATAGTGAAGATTGACAAACTTCAAACGTATTTTCTAGAAACTTACATAATGGCGCATAGCCGGTTAATGCATAACGCCGTCCAATTGTGATCACTGAGTTAATATTAAATCTTCTAAAAAACTTCCAAATTTTCCATGGCCAGTCATAAATTTTACCTTGTCGTGGTGGAGTGGCTTGCGTGCTTAAATGATCCTGAGAGCTATGCCGGCGGTAGCATTGCTGCCGATAGGGTTACCCATGCCGGACTGGTCGAAGGTGATAAGCCAGACGAAATAAGTACCTTGGTCGAAATAGTGACGATCTTTCACCGTAAAAATACAACCGTCAAGAAATGCGGACATGGGTTCAACGGGGGTAAAATTTTCCGGAGGTCAAATAGTCCCCCATTCGGTTCTCCGGGCGGGGACTACTTCAGGGAACCCATGCCAAAAGCACAAACAGGAATGAGGTGCACAAAGAAATTAAACATAGGCTCAATTCTGGAAATGCGTGCTATTATGCATTGCAGAGACTCTTGATGTCCCAACTCCTTTCAAAAAACGTTAAACTGAAAATATATAAAACTATTATTCTACTAGTGTCCACCGCTGTGGTCTCGAGGTAGCGTGCTGCCTAGTCACGCAGCGGACCCGGGTTCGATCCCGGTCGGGACAGTTTTTCTGGGTGAGGTTTTTATCGGGGTTTTTCCTCACCTGTAAGACAAATGTCAGGAAAACTTTCAGGCCCAAACGGTCCCCGAAATCATATGGTCATCGCAATCATCATCATTCATATTCATCTTAGGTTAAGCTTAGGATTAGGGACTCTCCTGGCGCACCACTATCATCATCATCACCCATCATATCATCGGGGCAACGTAACCCCGCCTTCCAGGCGCCCCAACCTCAGAAGTGGGTTACAAGTACGCCATGCCAGGAGAGAAACCAGGAATGTCGAAAAAGACAAAACCTGGGGCATTTGGGGACAAAAAAATATTCTACTAGTTATATTATATGGGTGCGAAACATGGACTCTTACTTTAAGGGAGGAAAGGAGATTACAACTATTTGAGAATAAAGTACTTAGGAAAATTTTTGGACCAAAGAGAGATGAACCGACAGGTGAATGGAGAAGACTTACATAACAATGAACTACATGGTCTTTATAGGAAGCCAGATATAATAAGAACAGTTAAGTCTCGTAGACTACGATGGGCAGGACATGTTGCACGTATGGGGAATGAAAGACGTGCATGGAAGCTTCTTGTAGGAAAGCCAGAGGGAAAACGCCCAGTTGGTAGACCAAGAATGAGGTGGGAAAATAACATTAACTATGATTTGAGGGAAGTAGATTATACAGGGAATGATTGGAAAGCATTAGCTCAGGATAGGGATGTATGGAGAGCTTATGTCCGCGCGGCCATGATCCTACGGGTTCGATAGTGCCAGTGAATAAGTAAGTAAGTCATAAATTGTATTAAGATGAAATTTGTAATTAAATGTTTTATATTTAGTCTGTAGTGGACTCTAGGAAAGAAACAGGCGGAGTAATACCTTATGCATGTTTGTTTACAATACAACTGGAACTTAGCTCGGAATTGGAATAGCCCCGAGATTGATGGTTTTGGAATTAAATTTTCCAACCACACAGGATATCGAACCCGGTCTCGCTAGTCAGGAAGCAGGCATGCTTTCACCTAAGCCGGATCATTTTATAATACAGTGTGTACATAAAATAATGTAGTAGTTTCAAGTAATAATATTATCACTCAGATGAGGCGTAGAAAGTTGTGTGTAGACTAAAATGAAACAGGAAAGAAGGAAGTTTTAGTTGTGTGAGTGAGCGGATAGCTAGATTTCTTTTGTTTTGTTTCTATGGCAACAATAATAACAAAGGTGGCAACTCCTCAACAGAAAGCGTTTTTGCGTTTTGTAATTTGAGAGTTGTAAATCAGTTGTGACAGTTCAAAGTGCGTTTTGTGGGCAGTTTAATCGTGATCCCCCCAATGCCAACAACATCCGTCGATGGCATAATCAGTTCGCAACGACCGGTTGTCTGTGTAAAGGCAAAAGTGTGGGCACTACCAAGAATGTCTGAGGAGAATGTTTCTGCTGCAACATTTCAAGCGCAAAGTCAGCGTAATCAGTGGGTTTTAGAGCAGGGATCGTCAATTAGATTTCATGGAGATCCATTTTTAAACCAGTAAAATCAGTCAAGATCCAGAACCATAGTTGATTAAACATACGAAGATTTTATAAAGTAATTAATCAATACTAATAAAATTCATTGTTAAAATCGTTGAGGTGGAGAGTCATAAAATAAAATAAGTTAAAATATACGTTCTTAGGCAAAATCCGTCGTCCTCAACTTATAAAATATGTAATCTTTATGCCTGTAGGCCTTTCAGAACATCCGTTCCATTTTCAGCAGGTCCCTCTTCGCTACAACATCCAGTATGATGGTCGATGCTGCTGGTCCTTAACATCATACTAGATATTGTAGCGAAGAAGGGCCTGCTGAAGATGAAACGGATGTTCCGAAAGGCCTACAGGCATAAAGAATACATATTTTATAAGTTGAGGACGACGGATTTTACCTAAGAAGGTATATTTTAACTTATTTTATTTTATAAAAGTAATTAATATTATACTCACTTACTCACTGGCACTATCGAACCCGTAGGTTTATGGCCGCGCGGACATTAGCTCTCCATACATCTCTATCCTGAGCTAATGATTTCCAATCATTCCCTGTATAATCTACTTCCCTCAAATCATAGTTAATGTTATTCTCCCACCTCATTCTTGGTCTACCAACTGGGCGTTTTCCCTCTGGCTTTCCTACAAGAAGCTTCCATGCAAGTATTTCATTCCCCATACGTGCAACATGTCCTGCCCATCGCAGTCTACGAGACTTAACTGTTCTTATTATATCTGGCTTCCTATAAAGACTATGTAGTTCATTGTTATGTAGTCTTCTCCATTCACCTGTTCGTTCATCTCTCTTTGGTCCAAAAATTGTCCTAAGAACTTTATTCTCAAATACTTGTAATCTCCTTTCCTCCCTTAAAGTAAGAGTCCATGTTTCGCACCCATATAATATAACTGGTAGAATAACAGTTCCCTCAGGGGTCCTCATCTAGGGGATATGTGGATGGCGACCACAAGGTGCCCAAGCTGTGCAAAACATTTCTTCCACTTACTTGTGTTTTGCACTCTTTTAACTTTACTATCTAACCTCTCTTGGTTAACTCTTGTTTTTTCGACCCCGACGCTATTAGGGCATCCGAGGGTCTAGGGAGTCCTTCCTTTTTTCCATTTCTTCTTTCCTTTATTTTCTTTTCTTCTCCAGAAAAGCCTTACCAGAGGCTATAAGATGGCAGCCCCATCACTGGTCTTGCTTTCCTTTGGCCAGCAACCAATCGAAGGGACTATTATTATGCTTTCAAGTCTTATACGAGAATTTCCCATAAGGGAAAATTTTCTATAGGATCGTAACAGGTCTCGGCCGAATACTTGGAAGGAAGAAGAAGAAGATATATTTTCAGTTTAACGTTTTTTGAAAGGAGCTGAGACATCAAGAGTCTCTGCAATGCATAATAGCACGCATTTCCAGAATTGAGCCTATATTTAATTTCTTTGTGCATCTCATTCCTATTTGTGATTATTGAATTAATATTATAAGGTAATTATTTAAATTATGTTATGGGTATGAACTGCACAAATTAAACACAACACGTGGTAAATACTAAAAGGTTTTACAGCACAGCAGTACACAGTTATTAATTCTAATAATTATTAATACGTTTAAGGTAAATTTAACACATGGTCAGAGTAATATTTAAATATCTCACTTTACAAATTTCGTGTTTTTCACGATTTCAAACGGAACTCCGTTAATCTTCAGTCAAATCTCCAAGCATACGCAGTACAGCCAACCGAGCCAACAATAATAGTAATTAATTAAATAAAAATAAAACTTAGTTTTATTTGATTTTCATATTTATTAAGATATATTCATTAACAGCTGTTTCGGTACACTGTACCTTCTTCAGACATGTTAACAAATTATTGTTAACAAATATCTTAATAAATATGAAAATCAAATGTTAAGAATAATTTGTTAACATGTCTGAAGAAGGCACAGTGTACCGAAACAGCTGTCATTGAATTATATCTTAATAAATATGAAAATCAAATAAAACTAAGTTTTATTTTTATTTAATTAATAAATATGGATTTTCATTAAGTAAACACCAACTCAATTGATTAAATAATAATAATAATAAATAATAATAATAATAATAATAATAATAATAATAATAAAATAATAATAATATAACATAAAATTTAGTAAACCGGTTTTATTGGATGTTTAACTGGTTTAAAAATGTGCATTAATTCGGTATTTAACCGGTCCGGAAACAAAAGCCTCAGGGTCCGCCAATTGGTGACCCCCGCTTTAGAGTTTGTAACAATTGTAAACAGTAGGAACGCATATGCAAGCGTTTTCGTAAGACTTCCACGCTGTCATTAGTGGATTGGTCGTCATGGTCCAGATGACAGGGATTATCTACAGTGGCCTCCTAGATCACCGGACCTCACCCCATGCATTTTTTTTTTCCTTTGGAGTTTTGTAAACATTGCCTACTAACCTGCCCGAGTTGAGAGACAGGATTGGAGAAGCTGTTACTGCCATCAATCATGCTTATGGGAAGAATTAGCCTACAGGTTGGATGTGTGTCATGTAACAAATGGGGCTCACATCGAACACCTATGAACTTATAATGTAAATCAGAGATGTTACTCTTTCATTTAACATGAGTTTTGTTTTTATCAGAGGTAGTTGAAGATTGAAGACACTATTTTAAATTATATTAAAACTCAGCAATTAAGATGGTACGGACATGTCCAGCGAATGGAAGAGGATCGACTACCAAAATCTGTTTTGGAATGGAAACCTGAGGGAAGACGAGGCAGAGGAAGACCTAAAACCTCCTGGAGTCAAGGAATATGTTTATACATGAAGGAGAAACATCTACAACCAGGAGATTGGATGGACCGACAAAATTGGCTATTGGGAATCGGGCGATGTCAAAGACATTAATCAACCGATAATCTATCTATCTAGTTAAAGTATAATTCACCAACATTAAAATCGCTATATTCTTTTATGTACACTAGGTGGGCCGAAAAAACTCATTTTTTTATTTCGAAGTTGTAATAGCGCAGAAAAGTTGCGAATTATATAGACAAAAGAAAAGAAAAAAATATTATCAATCGGTTGATATCTTCCGGTCACGCAAAGGCTCTGAAGTTTGACAAAATATGAAAAAAAAAACTTCATTTTTGAGATTATTTCTTTAATTTTTTAATTAGATTTTTACGTAATGTAACAGTTTGTAACGTCTTCAAACAGAGCCTAAAAACATAGTGTTTTAATTTGGTTTAGATCAGTTGATACCTTCCGGTCGCACATAAGCTCCAAAATTTGCCAGAATAATGAACAAGTTATATTTTTACGGATTTTTGGTATTTGATAAATAACTTCCAGAGTATTGATTGTCAGATCCCACAGACAGACATAAACGTGCTTAGCAAAGATCACCAATACTTACTTTATATTTAAAAAAATAAATAATTGTAAAAATGAAGTTTTTTTTATATTTTGCCAAACTTCAGAACCTTTGCGCGACCGAAAGATGTCAACCGATTTTGATCATTTTCTTTTCTTTTTTTTTCTAGCTATATAATTCGCAACTTTTCCGCGCTATTACAACTTCTTCTTCTTCTTAAACTTAATTTGTAGGATTTTCATTCTGTTTATTTCCAAAATCACTCCTCGGAGGAAGACATATTGAATGTGCATTCACTGTCTATCCATCTGCTGGCTGGTCTTCCTCTTGTTCTTCTCCCGTCCATTGGTCTATCTTCTTTAGCTCTTTTTGCAAGCCAGTTTTCTTCCATTCCTTCTATATGACCCAATATTTTTGTCTATCTATAATAAATTTGGTTATGTCTTGAATATGACATTTGTCCCTAATTTCTGTGTTGTGTATTTTATCAAATAATGTTTTCCCCTGAATAGTTCTTAAGATTTTCATTTTGCATGTGCTTATTATTTGTTTAGTTTTTGTTGTATCAGCCCTAGTTTCTGCTCCATATACGATAACTGGTCGAACTATCGTTTTGTATATGCGGATGCTATTAAAACTTCGAAATAAAAAAATGAGTTTTTTCGCCCCCCCCCCTAATGTACACCCGGTATTAAACGTTTTAGAAGCAGTCTTGGAGAGAGCATAAGAGCTTACAGATACCGGTACGTCTGGCGAGATGTAATAAGTTATAAAGAACCCATGAGCTCTTCAAATTAACAAAGAAAAATCACAAGTTGGCACAGCATAGAGTTAAGGTCAGCTGGGCGACTTGTGGCCTTTGGCACGGATTTACACGTGGGGTTCGAGATTGTTACATCAGAGCGGGCGTCTTGATACGTTCGCACAACCAAGAAGCAGATGTTAAAATAATTATCCCCCCCCCTCGAAAAAAAAGTATATTTACGCATAACCCGAAGGACGTAATATGGAGTGAAGATTCTATGCCACAACATAATTTCAAATAGAAAAAAAAGCTCACAATTTATTGTTGCAGTATATGAATAATTATCTGAGAGAAATATACAGGGTGTTTCAGGATAAGTATTACAAACTTCTAAGGCATTAAATACAAAATTGGTACCTGGTAAGTCAGTCGTCCTCAACTAAATTATTAAACTTCACCAAGTAGTTCCAATATGGAGGCCTTTCAAAAACAATGTTTCATCTTCTGCATTTTATCTGGTAGAACGACTGACTTACCAGGCACAATTTTATATGTAATATCTTATTACAGAACCTCAACGGTGCTTTAAAATTAATTTTAAAAGTGAGACTTCTAGGGGTTGTAGAGGAGACTTAGTAGATAAAGTTTTGGTAAGGAACCATGTCCGCAGACGTACCATTTCGATGTAAAATAGGTTTGAAGATTGAAACACAATGGACTGACATCGTCTGTCTTGTGTTTCAGAATAAGTGTTACAGACTTATAGGGGTTGTACTACAAGTGTGGTTCCATGTGGCGACCCTGTTGTTCGTTGCACAAAGTGTACCTGCGACGCATGTTTCCACACGCCACACAAAACCTGGTGTGTGCTCAATAATTTCTGCTACCGCCAGAATTCTCGTAAGAAGATCTTCCTCCGACTTGACACATATAGTACAACCCCTAGAAGTATGTAATACTTATTCTGAAACCCCCTGTATATGTTGATTTTTTTAAATGTTAGAAACGCCTTCAAATGAAGTGAGAAGTTGAACTCAATGTAACCTAAAATCAGCATTTTTACAAAGTAAAATATGTGTTAGCCATTGCTCAGACAGTGTAGCCAACTTATCACAAAAATAGCTAACAAACAAGTCAACGCTGAACTAATCTGGTGTACACTAACCCGCCCATTTTCTCACCCTAACTTGCCCAAACTAACGCTATAGTTCAGTTCTAGTTTCTGTAAGAGTATTTGAGGGGTCTATGTTGTATGGTGCGGTAAGAGGGGAGGGTGAGTTGCAGGTACTGACAGCAACTACACTCAGTTTTGAAAACATAATAGTTACTACACGTTGAATTGTTTTATCTACTGGTTCTGTGTTAGTGAAAATGTATGTTTTCTCATGTGTTTGGAGTGTATGTTATAGAATAGTGTTGTTTTTATAACAACTTACTTTATTATTATTCATCATCATCATCTGGTATCATGGCAGCTGCCGCCGTCTTCCGGAAACCAAACGCCATTCCTCTCTATCCATCCATTGATCTTCCTCCATTCCTCTGATATTCATAGCTGCTTGTACCCCTTCTATCCAAGTTTTCTTCTGTCTTCCTCTCTTTCTCCTTTCCATTGGGATCCATTCCATAACAATTTTTGGCAATCTTTGCTCTGGCATTCGTTTGACATGACCATACCACTGCAATCTTTTCTTTCTATAATGTCTATGATGTCCGGCTCCTCTTGTACACCCATAATTTTCCTTATTTCTTTATTTCGTATTCTATCCATTCTAGATTTTCCAGCTGATCTTCTTAAAACATCCATTTCTGTACTTAAAATTATTTTCATTTCCCTGGTAGGAATTTGCCAGACTTCAGCACCATATGTTAAAATGCTCTGAATTATGGTTTGATATATTTGTAATTTTCTATTTTTTGTAATATTTTTGCTCCACCAAACAGAGTTTACAGCATTTATTGCTTGTTTTGTTTGTGCGATTCTATTTTTAATTTCCACTGTGTTATCGCCTGAATGGTCTAATTGTGTTCCTAAATAAGTGGCATTCATACTAGGTTTTAGTTCTTCTCCATTGTTGAAATTTATATTTTCCATTTCTTCTCCTATACACAGGTATTTAGTTTTCTCAATGTTTATATAAAGTCCCCATTTTTCATATTCTTCTTTTAGTTTTTTAGCCATATATTCTATGTCATCGTGGTCCTGTGCTATTATTATTATTATTATTATTACTATTATTATTATTATTATTATTATTATTATTATTATTATTATTATTATTACTATCATTATTATCATTATTATCATTATTATCATTATTATTATTATTATTATTATTATTATTATTATTATTATTATTATTATTATTATTATCATCATCTTTTGGCAACGGAAATGGATTTTATACGAAGGGCAGCAAGAATTTCAAGAAGAGAAAAAATTAGGAACTCAATTGTAAGGGAGAAAATGAAGATTGAAGACACTATTTTAGATTATATTAAAACTCAGCAATTAAGATGGTACGGACATGTCCAGCGAATGGAAGAGAATCGACTACCAAAATCTGTTTTGGAATGGAAACCTGAGGGAAGACCTAAAACCTCCTGGAGTCAGGGAATATATTTATACATGAAGGAGAAACATCTACAACCAGGAGATTGGATGGACCGACAAAATTGGCTATTAGGAATCGGACGATGTCAAAGACATTAATCAACCGATGTTCTATCTATCTATTTATTATTATTATTATTATTATTATTATTATTATTAATAAGAAAATGTTTTTTTTTTCGCGATAGTGTGTTTTGTCGTACTTACAGCAATGGCGACCATGATTGAAAGTTCAACTTCTTACATTTCGGGATTGCCAACCTAAATAACTATACTGTAATATTACATTTACACCCACGTGCGAAAAGTAAAACCATTCCCCTCTATGTATACTACGTACAATATATATATATATATATATATATATATATATATATATATATATATATATAATGTTCTAATTTTGACTTTCTGGCACTTCTCCGTAAATAATCCATTTCTAGAGCTATTAGTCTATTCTTGTAGTACTTATTGAGTGTCCATACCTCACTTCCATACATTGCAACAGATTCCACCAATGTTTTACCAATATATTTTTTTGTGTCCTTCCAAATATTATTCCACCATATGAAATTTAACGATGATGTAATTTTGCTACTCAATTCAATTCTATGTTTTATGTTCTCTTTGCGTATACCAACATAGACTATGTACTAATTAACTGAACACACATACTTCATAATGTCTGAACTTGCTATTTATTTTTAGGCGTTGTATTCTTTCACAGGTTAGCGTGCTTAAATTGCGTTACGTCAGTTTTTAGATTGGTCTTTCATAGGTTTGGGTACTTAAATTGCGTTAAATTGGCTTCTTACGTTTGTTAAATATCCTCTATACGTTGGATGCATCCCATGATTCCATAGTGTTAAACAACTTCGCGTTTGTTGGCGCATGCGCAATTGTATATGATCCACATTACATGTTGTAAAGTATTTCCCTAAATTAACTTGGTGCAGTAACTGCTAACAAAGGAGAAGTTAAGGCCCAATATTGGGCTGTTACGTCATTGCAGATGTAATATGGAGTGTTGGCTCAGTAGGGGAGGATGTCACATTTTCAGAGCAGGAAAATTCCATCGCTGCTGTATTAAAGGTTCCATATTTTTAGCATCATATCAAATTAAATAATTTCATTTATTTTTAAATAACTCTTGATTTTCAAGGCTTCTGTCCAAAAATAATACAGTTTGGAAGCAACAGAATGGAATCTTGGCTCTTGATTTTGCCACGAGGCACTGACGTATCTTGGAGAACAATCAGAAGGTGCAAGTCTTAGTGTACGTTTACTAACAGCATTTCCATCTATACACGCTTTAACAGCATAGGTAAAATACATGCAAAGAAGTTAAAATGTATTAAATCTGGTATCACTGTGAACTTGTGCCTTCTCTATAACATATTACACACATCATTACCTTATTATTTATCACACCGCTTCACTAGACTCTCTGATACACATAAATTAGATACCCGATCCCTTGAGCACAGTGTCCTTTATATCCCTCCTCATCACACTACCTATTATTCGAGATATTTTACAGTTTCTCTTGCTAGAACATGGAATTTCCTTCCACCCTATGTCAGAGACTGCCAAACTTTACCATCTTCCAGAAACAAATTGAAAATAAAATTACTAACAGAAACAACTCACTAATATTACTTTTTAAAAATTAATAATTTGTTTTTTCATTATTTAATAAAAATAGATTTAAGATTTGTTAATATATTTACCTAATGCCTTGTATAATAAGCGATAGATTAATTCATTGTAGTTTATTACTTTCTTTGTATTTTTTCTTTTCTTTTTTTCTTTTTATGTATAGTAGATTCGAGCTGTTATTCCTTTCTGTATTCATTCTATCATTAATTTAATTTTAATTGTATTTAATTTCATTGTATTATTAGACATTATTTTCATTATTATTCAATTTGACAGATAATTAATTGTTTAGTATGACTATTATTGTAATGTTTTGTATTTATATGTAACATATGTTTGTCCTGGTGAGTGGAAGAGAAGGCCACATGGTCTTAACTCCACCAGGCTAAATAAATCTATTCTATTCTAAGATAGGTCTGTGTATCTACCTATTTTTACACGCTTTATATTAGCTTGACCTGTATCTATCTATCTATCTATCTATCTATCTATCTATCTATCTATCTATCTATCTATCTATCTATCTATCTATCTATCTATCTATCTATCTATCTATCTATCTATCTATCTATCTATCTATCTATCTATCTATCTATCTATCTATCTATCTATCTATCTATCTATCTATCTATCTATCTATCTATCTATCTATCTATCTATCTATCTATCTATCTATCTATCTATCTATCTATCTATCTATCTATCTATCTATCTATCTATCTATCTATCTATCTATCTATCTATCCATCTATCCATCTATCCATCTATCCATCTATCCATCTATCCATCTATCCATCTATCCATCTATCCATCTATCCATCTATCCATCTATCCATCTATCCATCTATCCATCTATCCATCTATCCATCTATCCATCTATCCATCTATCCATCTATCATCTATCATCTATCATCTATCATCTATCATCTATCATCTATCATCTATCATCTATCATCTATCATCTATCATCTATCATCTATCATCTATCATCTATCATCTATCATCTATCATCTATCATCTATCATCTATCATCTATCATCTATCATCTATCATCTATCATCTATCATCTATCTATCTATCTATCTATCTATCTCTATCTCTATCTATCTATCTCTATCTCTATCTCTATCTATCTATCTATCTACCTATCTATCTATCTATCTACCTATCTATCTATCTATCTATCTATCTATCTATGTAAAGGAATCTTTCAACACGATTTTCACCCACTTAAAATCATTGGATCGACTTGGAACTTTGTATAATTGCAGAGGACCCGTGACAATACAATAATTTCATATTTATTTTCTAAAATCCTGGCCATAATCATCAGAAAATCAAAAAAAGTGTTTTTGTATCAATGTAACGGAATCTTTCAACGCGATTTTCACCCACTTAGGAACATTGGATCGACTTGAAAATTTCCATACTTGTAGAGGACCCGTGACAATACAATCATTTCATATTTTGTTTCTAAAATCCTGGCCAGAATCATCCGAAAATCAAAAAAATGAAAACTGGTATAATAGGTTGCGAACTTGTTGACTTTTTATTCAATCGTTGTATGAGCTCAGTTGGTAGAGCAGTGAACTCTTAGTGGTATATAATTTCAGTAATCCATACGTCGCTGGTTCAAATCCGGCTGGGAGGGTTTTTTTTTTATAGAAGAGTATTACTTTTAGGTCATACTACAATAGTATCGAATTTAAAGATATTTCCATTTTATCTTATTCTGTAAAATATTAAAACTAAAAAATAAATAAGTAAAGTGAAGTGATCCCACAACAGGCCTCAGGAGGCCCTTGGGGTAGTAGGAGGTTAAGGCTCCCACTTTTTCTAGACAATCGGCACTTTATGTCAGCCGGGTTGTCAGCCCTGCGTGACGGCCGCCTTTACCCCAGAACAAACGTCTGGTACTCATTTCAGTTAGAGGCTGAGTCGACCCCAGGGCCATAGTGCGGCCAGAGGGTTTGGGTCAGTTTAAAAATCCTTAAAAAAAACTAAAAGAACACGCTTTGTTAGAAAACTAAAAAATGAAAAATAATTTTAATTTCCAATACGCTTGGGATAAAATTAAAGTGGTCAACAAAAAATCATCTCCAACACATATAGAATAAAACTAGAGTTATCTACAAAAAGAAAATAATTTTACCATTAAAGGTGTGGGGTGCTTTTTATGATTTTTACATTTTCTTCTTAGAGAGCTTACTTTTACCAATATCTGTTTATTATCAAATATATTAATTGATATAGAGCACCCCACGGTTTTGATTGTAAAATTATTTTCTTTTTGTTAATAACCCTGGTTTTATTCTATATGTCTTGGAGATGATTTTTTTGTTGACCACTTTAATTTTATCCCAAGCGTATTAGAAATTAAAATTATTTTTCATTTTTTAGTTTTCTAACAAAGCGTGTTCTTTTAGTTTTTTAAAACTATTATTTATTATGTACATAGGTCTATATAATTATTCTGCACGTGTGTACGTCACTGAACTCGTCCCAAACGACTGGACCTATTTTGATTAATTTTTTTGTGTGTGTTTAATTGGGTCTCTGGATGGTTTAGATTCACAATTGGACCCTCAAAAACCATTGAGAGTAGGAGTTCACCTGAAGTGAAAATTTAAAAATCGCTCTAGCGGTCACAACTTTCTATGTTTCGCAACGAAACTCAGTATATACTATTAAAATAAACAGAGGTAGGCATTATACAAAGTTGAGCGAAATCCAACAATTAGAAGTGGATGTTTACCTGAAATCCGAAATTAAAAAATACCTAAACGACATAACCTATTTTGCTGACAACTCACGCCCCAAATGGGAGTCAATGACCAATCACGTTACAATGATTTCTGTTTTACAACCAATCACAGTCGTGTTTCACCAAATATTTATCAATATTAAATTAAACATATTAAAGAAAGCTCCTCCTTTTTAATATTCTGAACAGGTCTGACCATTATTTTGCAGTGACTGACTCTGTAAGAAATACGGCTACCAGATTGTATATATAGTGCATGGATGTCAACACACAGCGCTTGCAGGAGTTAATATAAAAACATTTGTAGCAATTGATTATACCACCAAAGAAAGAAACCACTGTTTGCACTTTCTTAAATGTATTTTTTGCCCAGGTAATAATCCAGAAAAATATAATTGTCATATGTACATCATACGACATCAGAAATGAATTAATATACAGTTTGATGTGTTGCATTTTTTCTCCATTAGAGAGCATTCTTTCAATATTGCGTTCCTTTGGCAATAAATAGTATGATCTGGTTGCAGTGATAAACAAAAGAAGCAGATGAAGCGTACCAATCGTTTCTCATTTGTTTTCAAACATCGCCGTTTACATTAAATATATAAATATTTTAAAATAACTATATTTAAATAATGATTTGTGAGTAAACAGCTTAATTTTATTCGTTAAATAGTCCTAACAAATGCCACGAGTGATTTCCAAATTCTCTAGATAATTTCACAACTCACGAAGCGAGGAGTGAATTTATCTAGAGAATTTGGAAATCACTCGTGGCATTACTTATGAGAATTTTTGTGTGTTTTATAATGGGTCCCTGAACATTTTAGATTCACAATTGGACCCTCTAAAATCCATTACGTGTAGGAGCTTACTTGAAGTCAAAATTTAAAATTTGCTCTTGTGGTCATAATTATCGATGTTTCAGAATTAAACTCGGAATATGCTATTAAAATAAACGAAGTGGGTACAATCAAACATGAGCGAAATCCGACCATTAGAAGTGGAGGTTTACCCGAAGTCCAAAATTAAAAACTGACTAGCAACCGCCATGTTGAGTTCGTCTCAGCGTATACCATACAATTTAATTAACCTTTAATAGGCTATTTTATTTATTTAGGCGTAGCAACGCAAGCCGGGTATTAGCTAGTCCAATATCCAGCCATAGTAATTCTGCGCGAGGGCAGGTCTTTCACTGCAATCATAGCATTTTCATGCCAAGTTTTGCAGCTTTACTAGGGAATTATAGGTGTGGTGGTTTCCCGTTGCTTTGCCGGATGATTTTCGGGGACCGTTGGACCCTAAGCTTCCTGACATTTGTCTTACAGGTGAGAAAAAAGCGTAGCCCAATGTTAAGCCATAGCCTCTGCCTTGTCAGGAGCCACTAGACCAAGTTAATTTACTTACTTTTTGCCCATAGATGCCTTGAATGGTATGCGGTCAACACACCGACCCAATGAGATATCTAGCAGGCAACAAAGGTATTACTAAGACGTTGAGGTCGGTAAATTTTACTTAGAGGCCTCTTTAGTCGGGGCTTAAGGATCTTTTACTTAGAGGCCTCTTTATTCGGAGCTTAAGGATCTCTTACTTAGAGGCCTCTTTATTCGGGGCTTAAGATATTTTACGAGCCTGAAAATCTTCAGACTCGGGACCCACGACTTAAAAGTCCCTCCCGGAGGACTTGCTCCTTGGATTTTTCGGACCTAAAAAAATCCGCGACCTCGGCCGGGTTTGAACATGCGACCCTCTGGACCAGAGGCAAGGAGCATAATCCATATGCATTGGATATAAATCATTCTAGTTGCGAAATAAGAAACGAAAACACAGGAAGTGTGTTTATACCATCAATCAACACATCTCTTCAGACGTGTCAATGTTATATTTAAAGTTGAAAGCATCAATTACTGCTGACAGCGACGTTATGAAAAATTGCATTCACAACTTCACTCATTAGATGCTGAGTTAAAGCAAATCTTATAAAGGGTCCGGCGTAATGCCAGATGAGATCAAGTCTAAAGGAGCAAATTTAGAATATTTTTAATCCTAAATTAAAAGCAATAATTTATTACTCTTCATGGTTAATAATAATAATAATAATAATAATAATAATAATAATAATAATAATAATAATAATAATAATAATAATAATACTTTATTTATTCTGGCAGAGTTAAGGCCATAAGGCCTTCTCTTCCACTCAACCAGCACAAATACAAATAAATATTCGACAAATATAGATATACACTATACTAATTATAAACAGTTAAAGATACAATAAATGTAGCAATGTAAATGTCATGTACAAACAACATTTCATAGGGTAATAACAATAATGATACGATAATAATAATAATAGTAATAATAATAATAATAATAATAATAATAATAATAATAATAATAATAATAATACTTTATTTATTCTGGCAGAGTTAAGGCCATAAGGCCTTCTCTTCCACTCAACCAGCACAAATACAAATAAATATTCGACAAATATAGATATACACTATACTAATTATAAACAGTTAAAGATACAATAAATGTAGCAATGTAAATGTCATGTACAAATAACATTTCATAGGGTAATAACAATAATGATACGATAATAATAATAATAGTAATAATAATAATAATAATAATAATAATAATAATAATAATAATAATAATAATAATAATAATAATAATACTTTATTTATTCTGGCAGAGTTAAGGCCATAAGGCCTTCTCTTCCACTCAACCAGCACAAATACAAATAAATATTCGACAAATATAGATATACACTATACTAATTATAAACAGTTAAAGATACAATAAATGTAGCAATGTAAATGTCATGTACAAACAACATTTCATAGGGTAATAACAATAATGATACGATAATAATAGTAATAGTAATAATAATAATAATAATAATAATAATAATAATAATAATAATATAAATATGATACATTATACGGGAAACACCAATTAATATATATATATCTTACACTGGATAATAATGAAGTTGAGTTTAGAGCAAATATAAATTTAGATTTCTTTTAAAAGATGCCGGTGGTTATTAATGCAACAAGGAAGCAATAACACAGAATCCTGAATTGCGAATGGAAGAAGGAGAATTGAAACCAAAATTTGTTTAAAAAAAAAACAAGAAATTTGGTGATTGAAGTCAAGGCCGGGTGGGAGAAGAGTGTCTTTTTATTTACGCACTTTAACAGTACATAATTGGCATACATATTAATCAAACACTATATTTAACGTATTTAAGTCTGGGAAAGTAATGATCATTTCTTTATTTTCTCGTAAATATGAAAATAAAGTGGGACTATTTCCTGTCCTGGCCACGAAGGTTACTACACTTTTTCCTTCTATCCAGCGATAAACCACCGATTATCACACCGATTACAACCGATGACCACAGATATACCACCGATGACCAGAGATACACCACCGATGAACAGCGATAAAACACATAGGACCACAATGTGCAAAACACATTGTGTACATTTAATCATATCTGTGGCTTCAACAAATCATGTCCGAATTTGTCTTTTGCATATTTAATCGCGTAAAAAAATAAAAAGGGCGTTCCCTGGAATTCACCTAGGTTAGAATAATTGATTTAGTTTCCATTAAATGATTAAGGTTTGGTTAGCTTTTAGTTTCCTTGCATTTTAAATTTGATTTAATACGCAACATAAATGACCTCTTCATATGTTATTCTATGGAACATTGAACATGTCTGACGGTTACAACGTAAAATCATATTTCCACTACTTCATTTCATGATACGTTTCAATATTTTGACGATGGTAAAATCCCACAGCTAAATGGTATCATTAACACTTGGTAATACTTTAAATTACATCAAAAATTGCATAAGTCGCGTAAGTATGTGGCGGGTTTAAAAAAAATAATCTCTCTATTATAACCACGCATCTGCCGCAACCATTTTGTGGATTTTGTTTTTAAATACCCACGCTAACTGCTACTGCTTAATCCATTTGTGACGTTTTTTAAATAACCCCACCGCAGACTGCCACCATTTATCCGGGATCGGGTTTTGTTGCTGCTGCCTCTATTAACGTGGATCTGCTTTCCTGCAAGGTTATCAATCACAAAGTCGCTTGCCTTGGGCCCATAGAAGGCAGCAATCGATTCATCTTTCTCTCTCAGATATATTGACATAAATAAATAATGATTCTCAAATACATAGAGTGAGTGAAAATGATAATAATTGTCATTCAAGAAAGCTAAACAGCAAAAATAGCAAGGGAGCAGGAAATAATTTCCTACGTGAGTGAATTTCCGTATAGGATTGTAAACAACTACGTGCACATCAATGAAGTAGCAGATAAATTGTATAAAAGATGACCTTTAATAGAAACAAGTTGTCTGAAGTAAAAACAAATTAACAAAGACATTTCGATCATTCAATTAAACAAAAATATAAACAAATAAATAACGATACTCTTACAATAGAAAAAACCACACCATACCTCACGCCACACTCATGCTAGCGTCCGAACCAGGGGCCACTTCTTCCCTGGTCTGCCGGACCAACTAAACCACGCCGCTTCTCGGCTTCAGACGAGCTTGTCCATTAGAGCTCCAATCGCATCGCGGACTGGATGCTGATTCAAACTTTGAATCTGCTCGAACAACTGAACGATGAATGATTGCATGATAACGTTCTGCCAGTGCACCACGTATATGAAGGTTCCGAGGTAGAGGGGAGATGCGCCGTAGACATTGCGCAGCGGGAAGGGTAAAAACTAAAGAGAGGGGGTAAATACAAGGAGAAAGGGATATTGGCATAGTTCATAAATATTCCAGTCTAGGGAGGAGAGCGACGCTACAATAATGAGCCGAAAAACACACTTTCGGTTCAAGTAAAAAGCTGGTCTTGTACAACCCCACCGTAGTCAAATCTAGAATAAGAAACGAAATGTTATATAACAAACTGATGATTGTCTGGCAGATACGTTCCGTGGATGACTATATTAGGATTTTACGATGCTATAAATGTAGCAAATACAACGATACAGCAGAACATTGCAATGGAGAAGAAATATGCCCATTATGCACAGGACCACGTAATTTAAAAAGTTGTAATACTCCACAGAATGAATTTAAACGTATGAATTGCTGCAACTACAACAAGAACAATACCAAAACAAGAGTAAATGAAAAGCATTCATCATTCGATAAGACATGTCCTAGTCTACAAGCTATGATAAGGAAATACAAAGTGAATACTTATTATTAAAATATAAACAAAACCCACACAAGCAAATTATATAGACTATTTAACTCATGCCCCAAATGGGAGTCAATGACCAATCACGTTTCAATGATTTATGTTTTACAACCAATCAGAGTCGTGTTTCACCAAATATTTATCAGTGTTATAATTACCATATTAAAGAAAGCTCCTCCTTACAATATTGCGTTCCTTTGGCAATAAATAGTATGATCTGGTTGCAGTGATAAACAAAAGAAGCAGTAGAAGCGTACCTATCGTTTCTCATTTGTTTTCAAACATCGCCGTTTACATTAAATATAGAAATATTTTTAAATAACTATAGTTAAATAATGATTTGTGAGTAAACAGCTTAATTTTATTCGTTAAATAGTCCTAACAAATGCCACTCTTGATTTCCAAATTCTCTAGATAAATTGGAAATCACTCGTGGCATTACTTATGATAACCTTCTTTTTAGTGCATACAAGTAAATTTACAGTGGAATTGGACAATCTATAGATATCTATATGGAATAGCATAGTTTTACAGCGAAAATAGACAAGATTGATGTAAGACAGTCAATAAGAATTATTTTGTAATAAACAATTGTATTTAGTTAGATTAATTGGCATGTAGTATTACGTGTAATTTAATGTAATTTAATGTAATGTAATGTAATGTAACATGCACACAATAAAGATATGTAATAAAAATAAATAAAACGGAAGTAAGTAGTATATTACTATATTCTGTCCAACCTAAGAAAGACACTTGAGGAAAATAAATGGGCGGGTAATCCACGTGACTGCTGCAGTTACTGCGATTCGTTCATAACCAAAGCACAGTTCAGCGCAAACGAAAAAATAGATCACGTACTTGATTAATATAATTGCGTATTCTTCTTCTTCTTCCTTCCAAGTATTAGGCCGAGACCTGTTACGATCCTATAGAAAATTTTCCCTTATGGGAAATTCTCGTATAAGACTTGAAAGCATAATAATAGTCCCTTCGATTGGTTGCTGGCCAAAGGAAGGCAAGACCAGTGATGGGGCTGCCATCTTATAGCCTCTGGTCAGGCTTTTCTGGAGAAGAAAAGAAAATAAAGGAAAGAAGAAATGGAAAAAAGGAAGGACTCCCTAGACCCTCGGATGCCCTAATAGCGTCGGGGTCGAAAAAACAAGAGTTAACCAAGAGAGGTTAGATAGTAAAGTTAAAAGAGTGCAAAACACAAGTAAGTGGAAGAAATGTTTTGCACAGCTTGGGCACCTTGTGGTCGCCATCCACATATCCCCTAGATGAGGACCCCTGAGGTTTAATTGCGTATTTAAAGTTATATATGTTAATTATAGTTGATCAGAATACTGTATACACCTACATACTTCTTCGAAGGTCAAAGGCTAAGTAAAAATTTGCATTTGTTTGAAACTGAACGATTCTTGAGAAGAAGTTGAATGTAACTTACAGATATGGCGGCTGTCGGGTAGTTTATGTTAACTCGGTTATTTTAATTTAAATGTTTGATTTGAGTTAATTTGTTTAATATTAACAATTATAATTTAATTAGTTTACGACGTACCATTGTAAATTTTAATACAACCTGCAACATTAAAAATTAAAACGATTGTTGTGCATTCATTTATCGGTTTGTAACAAACAGCTGACAGAGTTCTCCTGCACTCTTACACGTACTATGCGGAGTAATACGTTAAATGTCAAAGTGTGCTTCTTACGTTGGACAGAGAATAGTCGAGTCGGTAAAGCTCGGGCTAGCAAATAAGTTCCAGACTAGTAATGTACACTTCCCCAAAAAAAGAATGGGTTGGTGGAATATTTGAGGTCCCTGATAGAAGACACTGCGCATGCGCGTAAAGCTCGAGCCATGATGCACATATGCCTGCTTTGAATAACTCGGAGTGGAGTG
Organism: Diploptera punctata; assembly: GCA_030220185.1. NCBI lineage: Eukaryota > Metazoa > Arthropoda > Insecta > Blattodea > Blaberidae > Diploptera > Diploptera punctata. The sequence goes on along the minus strand of JASPKZ010008873.1, from coordinate 778,975 downwards.
AAGCAGGGTGGGGCGTGGCGTGGGGGCAGCAGTCAAGGTTATCCAATCCACCAAGTCAGAAGTTTTATTGCTTCCCTGTAATTTAAATGAGAGATTTGGCGCTGGACTTTACTGTCTTACAGATAAAAGCGGCAGATTTTTTTATCATTTTTGGACATGCCTTGTTACATCGAAACGCTTAAACTAACTCTCTGGCTCTATCGAACCCGTAGGTTCATGGCCGCGCGGGCATAAGCTCTCCATACATCCCTACCCTGAGCTAATGTTTTCCAATCGTCCCTTGTATAATCTACTTCCCTCAAATCATGAATGTTATTCTCCCACCTCATTCTTGGTCTACCAACAGCGCTTTCCTTCTGGTTTTCTCACAAGAAGCTTCCATGCACCTCTTTATCCCCCATACGTGCAACATGTCCTGCCCATCACAGTCTACGAGACTTAACTTTTATTATATCTGGCTTCCTATACATATCATGTAGTTCACTGTTAAGTAGCTGTCTCCATTCAGCTGTCTGTTCATCGCTTTTTGGACCAAAATGTTCGTAAGAATTTTGTTCTCAAATATTTCCTTAAAGTAAGAGCCCATGTTTCGCACGTCGAAACGCTTATCTGGGAGAAATTTAAATAGGTAAGTTTCGGCATGCATTAGTTGACAATTCCTTTGTTAGTTACAATATCTTCATTCATTCAGAAATACGGTTGTACTTACTTTGAGAATCTCCGACTGATGATTCATGTCTATGGGGTACTTCATGGGTTCCAAGGCTAAACAGCTGAAGCGGCTGGGCGCCATTTTAAACAACTCACACTTTCACTTTAACGAACGTTTATTGTTTTGTACAAAGAAGAAGTTTTGGTCAAGAGATCGCTATGTTACCACTTGCCTTCTGTATCACATTCATCTTTATGGAACGAAAATAAATTAAATAGTTAAACACTTACAAACACTATGTTGCACATCGTTCAATTTAATAACCAATCCGAACAAACCAAGTTAAATGCATTACTGATGGGTAGGGCTCGGAAGTGGAGGAAAAATTATTTTCCTTCATTTTATGTCTGAATACGAGGCTCGATGTAATATATATTTCGAAGTTATAAATAAATGTTTGACATTGAGCAATGCAAGCTTAAAACGATATAAGAAAAATATATGCTTGGACGGGATTTGAACCCGCACCTCTGGATTGATACTGCAGTGCGTTATCAAGCAAATCTAGTACAAACACTTAGTTATATATAGATATTCTCCATTACGAAAGGCAGCGGAGAACTCAGTTTCCACTGCCATCTAGTAGCTCCTATAACAAGTAAGCAAATTAAAGAGAATATTTTTACTTTATAGCAGTGACGCTTCTTCATTTTTTTTACACTGAGCAATGCAAGCTTAATATGATATAAGAAAAATAAATTATGGACGGAATTTGAATCCGAACCTCTGGATAAATAAAGAAGCGTCACTGCTATAAAGTAAAAATATTCTCTTTAATTTGCTTACTTGTTATAGGAGCTACTAGATGGCAGTAGAGACAGAGTTCCCCGCTAGCTCTCGTAATAGAGAATATAATATATATATATATATATATATATATATATATATATATATAATAAAAATAAATGTTTGTACTAGATTTGCTTGATTGCGTAATTGGTAGCGCACTGGAGTATCAATCCAGAGGTCCGGGTTCAAATCCCGCCCAAGAATTTATTTTTCTTATATATATATATATATATATATGTGTGCGTGTACAGAAAAACTTGTTTAATCCGGAACGTTAATAATGCGGAAATATGTCCAATGTGAACAAATTTATTGGTCCCGGCAAAATAATAGTAATTTTATGTGTATTTATTTTGTGTAAAACGGAATCTGTCCAACGCGGAAACGGAAGGATATTTCTACACAATTCATAAAAAAAATTTGTAAGGCGGAAAGACAGAGAGAAATAAATTAGTGTCCACTTCATTGAATTCCCGTTAAGCGAATTAACAATAGTGATGATTCCTGGTGATTAATCCTCAATGCACACCCGTTTTGCGAAATACAGATTGGTTTAACAAATATTTGGCGTGTGACATCTGTGTTACAAATAACCAGTGCACTGTAAAATATTAAATTAGTTTAAGATCTGAGACCGATTCTGTACGTATCTTTCACAGGTCGCGTTCTGAATTTACGTTACGGAATGAAGATGGCTAAATCGTATGTATCATTGTCATTAAACGAAAAAGTGAAAGTGATTGAAGATAAAGAAAAACAAAAATCTCGGTACGCGAAATAATGACTAAATTTAAATGTGCAAAAATCCAAGTTTATGAGATTTTAAAACACAAAGAAAAAATAATTAATCAGTGGATACAAGGAAATGGTCAAATGAAGAGAAAAAAGTAAATAAAAAATAGAGAAAGATAAAAAATATCAAAATTTCCGGATTGAAGCTCCAAAGTCAAGCTGTAGCTGTTGCTATATCCCTAGGGAATAACGATTTGAAGGCATCTTCTGGTTGGATGTGGACAGTTTTAAAACACGACACAATGTAGTGTGAAATAAAATTTGCGGGGAATCAAAGGATGTAGACGAAAGTATAGTTAGTGAGTGGAAAACGAAACTGCATACTTTAATTTCAGGATACGCACCTAAGAGACATTTTTAACGCTGACGAAACGGGACTTTTTTCGCGCGTTACAGTCGAAGTCTATCGTACATACACGACTTCACTTTCCAACGGCAGCGGAACTACAATTAATCCAAGGTGCGTAAAAATACATATATGGTGCTCTATAATCTAAGATTGCTTTTTTATAATGCGGAACGTTGTCTAATGTGGAAAAAATGGCCCTATGCGATTCCGTTTTGGACAAGTTTTACTTTTTCTTGTAAGCTCATGTTTTCCTTTTACAGAGATTTAGGCGCTCTCCCCCTACAGGGAAGAATTTAAACCATACTAATTTAGTTACACTTGTTTTTGTGTAGATGTCATTTTGAGTGGTCCGTGGTCAGCGTTCCGCCTCATACTGACATTTAGAAAACCAAGGTAGTACTAGGACGGGAAAATTCGGTAAATTTTGCTTAGAGTCCTTTTTATTCAGGCTTAAGGATTTTTTACGAGCCTGGAAATCTTCAGACTCGGGACCCACGGCTTAAAGTCCCTCCCGGAGGACTTGCTCCTTGGATTTTTCCATCCTAAAAAATCTATCGACCCCGGCCGGGTTTGAACCGGCGACCCTCGTGACCAGAGGCAAGGAGCATAACTACTAGTCCACCGCGGCCGATGTTTTACTATATAATATATATATATTGTGTCCACCGCTGTGGTCTCGGGGTAGCGTGCTGCCTTGTCACGCAGCGGGCCCGGGTTCGATCCCCGGTCGGGACAGTTTTTCTGAATGAGGTTTTTATCGGGGTTTTTCCTCACCTGTAAGACAAATGTCTGGAAAACTTTAAGGCCCAAACGGTCCCCGAAATCATATGGCCATCATCATCATTCATATTCATCTTAGGTTAAGCTTAGGATTAGGGACTCTCCTGACGTACCATTATCATCATCATATCATCGGGGCAACGTAACCCCGCTTTCCAGGCGCCCCAACCTCAGAAGTGGGTTACAAGTACGCCATGCCAGGAGAGAAACCAGGAATGTCGAAAGACAAACATGGGGCATTTGAAATATATATATATATATATATATATATATACAGATTATTCACAATACGTATTACAGGGCTTGTAGAAGGGAACTTAGTAGATAAAGTTTTGATTAGGAACTCATGTCCGGAAACGTACCATTTCGATGTAAAATAAGTTTCAAGATCGAAACACAATGAGCTGATATCGCGCGGCTTGTATTTCAGAATAAGTATTACAGACTTCTAGGGGTTGTATTACAAGTGTGGTAACATGTGGCGGTCCTGTTGTTCGTTGAACAAAGTGTACCTGTGATACACGTTTTAATACACACGCCCCACAAGACCTGGTGTGTGCTCAATAAATTCTGCTGCCGCCAGAATTCGTGGAAGAAGATTTTCCTCCGACTCGACAGGTGCAGTACACCCCTAGAAGTCTGTAATACTTATTCTGAAACACAAGACACATGATATCAGCTCATTGTGTGTTTCGATCTTCAAAATTATTTTACATCGAAATGGTATGTTTCCGGACATGAGTTCCTTACCAAAATGTTATCTACTATGTCCCCTCTACAACACCTCTAAGTTTATAATACTTATTGTTAATCACTCTGTATATAATATACATAAAGTAGTCTGCCGAAGTGGTGCGTAAATTGAAAATAGACTACATTAACGCTATCTATTCGCCCAGCGCGGAACCTGAAAAACGTAAAAGTGAAGTGGATAGCAACAGAACATACACACGTTTGTGGTGCTAGCAATTTTTTTTTTTAAATTTTGATTTTTTTTTTTTTTTTTTTTTTCCAAATGCCCCAGGTTTGTCTTTCGACACTCTGGTTTCTCTTCTGGCATGGCGTACTTGTAACTCACTTCTGAGGTTGGTGCGCCTGGAAGGCGGGGTTACGTTGCCCCGATGATGATGGGTGATGATGATAGTGGTGCGCCAGGAGAGTCCCTAATCCTAAGCTTAACCTAAGATGAATATGAATGATGATGATTGCGATGGCCATATGATTTCGGGGACCGTTTGGGCCTTAAAGTTTTCCTGACATTTGTCCTACAGGTGAGGATAAACCCCGATAAAAACCTCACCCAGAAAAACTGTCCCGACCGGGGACGGAACCCGGGCCCGCTGCGTGACAAGGCAGCACGCTATCCCGAGACCACAGCGGTGGACAACTTTTGAACATTTATTATATATGTGAAGGTAGATAAGTGGAAGGAAATAGCATTTCACGGGAACTAAATTGTTTATTAGAAGGGAAATAACACGAAGAAGGGATCTGTACTCTTAATGTTAAAAACGTTGTGGAGCTAAACGAGAACGACTCTGTCAATATTCGTTCTAAATTCACAAGGTCAGAACGAATCGATGGACGCTTCCATCCCCATTGAGACTTGGATCCCATCTGCGATTGTTCTCACGTTTTACCGCAAACCAAATGTATTTAAGTGCAGACTAACAACCGCTAAATAGAGTTTGAAGATTAGAGAATTAATATTTAAGTGCAGACTAACAACCGCTAAATAGAGTTTGAAGATTAGAGAATTAATATTTAAGTGCAGACTAACAACCGCTAAATAGAGTTTGAAGATTAGAGAATTAATATTGATCAATAAACGATGCAAGTAATTTTAGTCCGCGATTACCTTTAGCTGGAAATGAACGAAACGAAACTTTGATAATAATTTATAATAGCTTTATTTTACCTGGCAGAGTTGAGGCCTTGTCTGTCACTCTTCTTCTTCTTCTTCGTCAGGCTCTACGACTTCCCGTGGAATGTCTTGGCCTTCTCAACCAGTTTACGCCACTTCTTCCTATCTTGTGCAGTAGATTTCAAATCAAAAATCCCCATCTCTCTCAACTCTTCAATTACGCCATCTTCCCATCGATCCTTGGGTCTTCCCCTTGGTCTTGTTCCCTGTGGCTTCCAATTTAAAATATCATTCGGCAATCTTTCCTTTGGCATTCTTAGTGTATGTCCAACCCATTGTAATCTTTTGGATTTGATGAAACTAACTATATTTTCTTTATTATTCTTGAGGTATAATTCGTCATTCCTTCTCAACCTCCAAGTTCCATTTTCCTTTACTGGACCTAGCACTCTTCTAAATATTTTCCTCTCAAACGTTAATAGTCTTAATTTATCTGCTTCTTTTAGTACCCAGGTTTCAGCTCCATAACATATGATTGATCTTATTATTGCTGTATATAATTTGAATTTAACATTTTTTTGTCTGTCACTCAACCAGATAAACAAAAATACAAAAATGATTCTTACATCTAATCGCAATAAATATATATGTTACATACTATGTCTACAATATAATTATTATTTATAAATAATTTTGAATTTAATCTAGTTTGAACAAATGAAATATACTGAAATATACAAGATAATAAATAATAGTTTTAAAAAACTAAAACAATACGCTTTATTAGAAAACCGAACTAAAAATTGAAAAATAATTTTAATTTCCAACACGCTTGGGATAAAATTAAAGTGGTAAAAAAAAAAATCATCTCTAACACATCTAGAATAAAACTAGAGTTATCTACAAAACAAATAATTTTACCATCAAAAGCGTGGGGTGCTTTTTATAGTTGTTACGTTTTCTTCTTAGAGACTTTTACTTTTACCAATATCTGTTTATTATCAAATATATTAATTGATATAGAGCACCCACACGCTTTTGATGGTAAAATTATTTTTTTGTAGATAACTCTAGTTTTATTCTATATGTGTTGGAGATGATTTTTTTTTTGTTGACCACTTTAATTTTATCCCAAGCGTGTTGGAAATTAAAATTATTTTTCATTTTTTTAGTTCGGTTTTCTAATAAAGCGTGTTGTTTTAGTTTTTTAAAACTATTATTTATTTTTTATTTTTTAGTTTTAATATTTTACAGAATAAGATTAAAAATGTAAATATCTTTAAATTCGATACTATTGTAGTATGAGCTAAAAGTAATACTCTTCTAAAAAAATCCTCCCAGCCGGATTTGAACCAGCGACCTATGGATTACTGAAATTATATACCACTAAGAGTTCACCGCTCTACCAACTGAGCTCTTCCAACGAATGACTAAAAAGTCGACAAGTCCGCAATATACCAGTTTACATTTTTTGATTTTCTGACGATTCTGGCCAGGATTTTAGAAAACAAATATGAAAATATTGTATTGTCACGGATCTTTACAAGTATACAAAGTTTTAAGTCGATCCAATGTTTCTAAGTAGGTGAAAATCGCGTTGAAAGATTCCGTTACATTGATACAAAGACACTTTTTTTTCTGATGATTCTGGCCAGGATTTTAGAAAATAAATATGAAATTATTGTATTGTCACGGGTCCTTTACAAGTATACAAAGTTTCAAGTCGATCCAATGTTTCTAAGTGGATGAAAATCGTGTTCAAAGATTCCGTTACATAGATACAAAGACACTTTTTTTATTTGATGATGATTCTGGCCAGGATTTAAAAAAAATATTATGAAATTATTGTATTGTCACGGGAACTTTACAACTATACAAAGTTTCAAATCGATCCTATGATTTTAAGTGGGTGAAAATCACGTTGGAAAATTCCATTAGATAGACAGACAGACAGACAGACAGACAGACAGACAGACAGACAGATAGATAGATAGATAGATAGATAGAGGTCAAGCTAATATAAAGCGTGTAAAATAGAATCATTTGCTGTTGGTAATCTGTCAGCATTTTACGCTAGTTTACGAGAGTCGGAACACCAACTGTTAATTCACGGTTCCTGTGTAAACATAGAAATCTTCTGAATCAGAATTTATTTGTCTGCTAACTAACAGTTCTATTTTAAGAGGAATCTTCAGTTCAGTAGAGCTTCTTTCAACACTCTTAATACAATAAAACTTGTTCAAAGCGGAATCGCATGGGACCAATTATTTTTCCACATTAGACAAAATTCCGCATTATAAAAAAACTAAACTTATTAATAATCTTACATTACAGTGTACCGTATATTTATTTTTACGCACCTTGGATTAATTTTAAATCGGCCGCGGTGGTCTAGTGGCTATGCTCCTTGCCTCTGGTCCCTAGGGTCGCGGGTTCAAACCCGGACGGGGTCAATGGATTTTTTAGGATGGAAAAATCCAAGGAGCAAGTCCTCCGGGAGAGACTTTAAGCCGTGGGTCCCGAGTCTGAAGATTTTCAGGCTCGTAAAAGATCCTTAAGCCAGAATAAAAAGGCCTCTAAGCAAAATTTAACGAATTTTCCCGTCCTAGTACTACCTTGGTTTCCTAGATGTCAGTATGAGGCGGAACGCTGACCACGGACCAACTCAAATGACATCCATACGAAAACAAGTGTAACTAAATTAGTATGGTTCAAATTCTTCCCTGTAAGGGGAGAGCGCCTAAATCTCTGTTAAGGGAAACATGGGCTTACGAGAGAGAGAGAGAGAGGAGAGAGAGAGAGAGAGACAGAGACAGAGCAGAGAGAGAGAGGAGGAGAGAGAGACAGACAGGACAGAGAGAGAGAGAGACAGAGACAGAGAGAGAGAGAGAGAGAGAGAGAAGAGACAGACAGAGAGAGAGACAGACAGACAGACAGAGAGAGACAGACAGAGACAGACGAGAGAGAGGGGAGAGAGATCGAGAGAGAGAGAGAGAGAGAGAGAGAGAGATTAATTTTAGTTCCGCTGCTGTTGAAAAGTGAAATACAGTATGTATGAGCGACTTCGACGGTAACGCGCGAAAAACAGCCCCGTTTTGTCAGCGTTAAAAATGTCTCTTAGGCGCGTATCCTGATATTAAAGTATGCAGTTTCGGTTTCCGCTCACTAACTACACTTTCGTCCACATCCTTTTGTATCTTCGCAAATTTCATTCCACATTGTGTCGTCTTTTAAAACTGTACAGCCAACCTGAAGATGTCTTGAAATCATTATTCCCCAGGGATTTAGCACCAGCTAAAGCTTGACTTTGGTGCATCGTCCGGAAATTTGGAGATTTATCTTCAAGTACTTTCACTTTTTTCGTTTTATGGCAATGATACATACGATTTAGCCATCTTTATTCCGTAAATTCAGAACGCTACCTGTGAAAGATCTCAGAACTTAAACTAACTTAAGATTCTACAGTGCAATTGATATTTGTAAGACAGGTATCTGTATTACGCATAACGGGTGTGCAGTGAGGCCGAAATAAAATTTCAGGTACAGGTAGAATCTCTACTTCACTCGGGGGCAGGAATCATTCCTTACTGTTTTTTTAACGGGAATTCAATGATGTGGAAACTAATTTATTTCTCTGTCTTTCCGCTTTATACATTTTTATCAAGAATTGTGTAGAAATATTCTTCCATTTTCGCGTTGGACAGATTCTGTTTTATGTAAAATAAATACACATAAAATTACTATTATTTCGCCGGGACCAATAAATTTGTTCACATTGAACAGATTTCCGCATTATTCACGTTCCGGATTAAACTAGTTTTACTGTACTTAACTCTCTAGCGCTATCGATCACAGAGGTTCATGGCCGTGCAGATATAAGCACTCCATAGATCCGTAACTAATTACATGGCGCAGCATTGTAACAACAGAAATTGAACAACAAGCAAAAGTTGGAATGAAATCAGGAATTTTGCAAAACACAGAGTCCGGTGGCGTGCTTTCAAAAAGGCTCTATGTTTCCAAGGAGTGATAGGAACTACTACATCCCTTACTAACTAACTCACTGGCACTATCGAACCCGTAGATTCATGACCTCCCGGATATAAACTACCCATTCATCCTTACCTTGAACTAATGATTTGCAATATTTCCTGTATAATTTACTTTCCAGAAATCGCTGTTAATGTTATTCTCCCACCTCATTATTGGCTTACTTACTGGACCCTTTCCTTCTGGTTTTCATACAAATAATTTCCATGTCCTTCTTTTATTTCCCATTCGTGCCACATGTCTTAGCCTACAAGAATAAACTGTTCTTATTATAGCCATTTAGTTTCCTATGAAGATGATGTAGCTAACTTATGTAATCTTCTCCATTCGCCTGCTTGTTCATCTCTCTTGGGTCCAAAAAATGTCCTAAGAACTTTATTCTCAAATACTCAATCTCAAACTTTATTCTCAAATGGAAATAACCCAGACGAAAAAAGTATCTTGGTCGAAGGGGATCTTTCACTGTAAAATACAATCGCCAAGAAACGAGTTCCACTAGGATAAAATTTTCCGGAGGTAAAATAGCACGACATTTGGTTCCCCGGGCTGATACTTCTGCAGGAAATCCAATGCAAATGCTTCATACGTCCCTATCCTGAGTGAATATTTTTCTATGTTTTTTTTTTTTTTTTTTGCGTGAAGCGTCTTTAAAATCACACAGGAACTTACGAGTGCCAGAACAAAAATGTGTACTATACGTTAACAAAAACGCCTATATGGGTTTCCGTAACTGTTAGTCTCAAAGATACTTAGGTGCGGTATCGTTCTTTAGTATAATTGGTCAGCTCGTTGCTAGAGAGCGGATTGGCAGAGAGGACGCACAGCATTGATTGACCAAATGTTTGATCTATGGGTAGTGAACTAATACACAAAAGATCTGCAATGCAGATCGATGTGCAGCTGTAACAATGGATAAAACTGATCTTGTTTGACGATCTCTTGACCTTCAACAATTCACACTAAATATAAACACTAAACCCATCGCTGGAAACTTAAAAACTTTCACTGTATCATTCTAGCATTCAAAACATGCGTTCATTATACAAATAATAATAAATATTTATCACTAATTCAGCGTTGACCGTGGTTATATTCTTTGCTTCTAGTCCCGAAGGTGACGCGTTCAAATCCGCAGGGATCGATGGACTTTTAGGATGGAAAAATTCAAGGGAAAAGTCCTCCGGGAGGGACTTTAACCCATTCCCCTCAAAAGACGAGGTAGACTCGCCGGCAGTTAAACGACCTTCAACTCAGAAGACGAGGTACACTCGCTTAACTCTGCTGTTATATGTTTTGTAATATTTTGTACATCCCTTGACAGGGTAATATTGTGTTAACATTTATGAATACTAGAGGAATGTGTATTGGCCTTCACCCTTATTGTGATCTCAAGTACCGTTATATTTTGTTTGTTTTGATGTCTGATAAAAGACAATATAATTTACAGTGACTTAAATCTGGTTTCTGGGGAAATGCATTCAGCATTTAAACCTGAAGCGAATGGGTAAGCCGTGGGTCCCGAGTCTGAAGTTTTTCGGACTCTTAAAAGAACCTCAATTCTGAATAAAAAGACCTCTGAGCAAAATTTAACTAACTTTCATCCATCCGAGTAAAATCTTCATTAAATTTTAAGAGAAAAATATAAGCCGAAATCGAGATTTGAACCCAATAGACATAGGGTTCAAATCCCGAATTAGACATATATTTTTTCTCTCGAATTTAATTTTTCTTTCGTGAGAAGTGAACATCGAATACTTTAGTTTTCTATTAGATGTTTTTGAGGGGATGTACTAACCACATTTCTCTCACTGACATCTATCTTAAGTAAATTAATTTGATTAAGAGATTTCCCACAACGTAAACACCCATTTGTGCCAATTAGATAATTGTTCACATAGTACAACAACAGTTTGTGTGTGTTTTTCCTTGTGGGTAGCATGGTAGTCTAGAATCCCTCTAAAACAGGTGTGTCCAACCCGCAACCCTCGATACCATCGCATGTGGCCCGCAATATTTGTAAATTACAGTCTAATGTAAATTATGAAATATGTAATTCTATTCGGTATCAGATAAACTTGAAAGAGCAAGACTTTTCTGTTTCCAACACATGTTTTGCGAAAATCCATCCTACTCATCCTCTTCCTCAAAACATGGAAAAATCACATCCGTTTTAAGAAACACCCAGTCCACGTTTTTATTTATGATCCTACCTACCGTATTATATTGTTCAGTTTAGAGTTTAGAATTAGATTATACGTGGAAAAATGTTTCATTTAATTTTTAAAAATACCTCAACTAAAATGAGATTAATATTTTAATAAAAAATAACATAATATATTAGCAATTTCAAATTTAATTTAATTGGCTCATCTTAGATCCTATTTAATACGGTAAAAAAATCTGATCATGTGGCCCGTAAACCAATTCACCTTAAGGACAGTGGCCCTTTTCCAAGAAAAGGTTGGACATGCCTGCTCTAAAATATTATTTATAAAATAATATATAGGTAAAAATTCACCCATTTTAGTTTTTTAATCTAAGGTAATGTCCTTTTACTTCATGATGGACATAATATGTGGATTTAGAAAGTAGAAGCATTAATTAAAAAATGATAAAAATGAATTTTAATGATTAAGTACAACACAATATGCTCTTAAGGGGAAAAACAATTAAGTTCTATTTTTTAATAGTTCATTACAATGAAACCAGGTTCACGAGGAAGATCAGAGGATAACTGACATGTACTGATATGAGTGTTAATACACCCAAGAATGTTTTCTGATTTTATCATCGACCCTACAATATGTTTTGAATCCAGATGAGGTGAACTTGGTGAAGGCGTCTATAGGGTCTTCCGAAACTATTCGTTCAAATTAATACAGAGATATACTTACTTAATACTTAATCCACTTTACAGCAGTTTGCCTTTGATTCCTGCTTTCCAGAGATTCCTATCTTCCCATTGACCATCTTCCATACCCCTCTTCATCATGGCATCATATATTCCCTCATACCATGCTCTTCTACTTCTCCCCCTCTTCCTTCTGCCTGGTACGTCCAATCCAACACCTGTTTAGGCCACTGGTCTTCCGACATCCGTTGTACATGTCCATACCACTGTAGAGCTCTCTATGTTATCCTATCGATAACAGTTTCTTGTGCATCCATTTCTTGTCTGATATATGTATTTAGAATATATTGTAGCCTGGATGTTCTCATACTTCTCCATTTCTGTCGCCAAGATTCTTTTCTGCATCCTTTCAGAGATATAAAACATCAAAATCAAATATATTTCGATAAAGAAGATGACCTTTAGAAGTTGACGTAATGTCAGGGACGACTTACACAGAAGATAGTTTAACATGTTAATTACAGCAGAAGCATCACAGGAATTGTTCGAATGCATGACCATTGGCCTGTATGCAGTTAGTACATCATCTGACCATTGATTGTAGTGTTCGTTCCAAGATTCCTGGCATGTCCGCAGCGACGTCAATTCTATCGAAGAGGTTCTCTTCTGTTTTCATAACTGTTTCATATACCAGCTACTTCGTATGCCCCCACAGTAAGAAACCCAGACACGTGAGGTCAGGTGGTCTAGGTGGCCAGGCCACAGGGCCACTTCGGCCCAGACAACAGCTTACGTCAGCTGTTTTGTAACATTACAAGTTGACTTCTGAGACCATATGTTCCTTATTGAAATATATTTCTTTTGATGTTCTCTGCCTCCTGTATTAATCAACACTTTTAATATTCATATTAAAGCGCCGTTGAGGTTATGTAATAAGATATTAAATACAAAATTGTTACCTGGTAAGTCAGTCGTCCTCAAAGTTCTTGCACATTATTTTTTGCACGATGGCGTCTTCAAAATAATGAATAATAGTAAAATAATAATATCTTTGTTGGAAATATTTCCGTTCATTATAAACAACTGACTAACAATATTTATTAGTTGAGACAACAACAGGCTGTGAAACCAATTAGTGATAAAATGGCGGCAAGTACGTATTTATTGTTTTATATTGTTTCAAATAAAGTTCAATTCATTTAAAATGTAGTGATTTGTTTCGTACAATGTAGGCCTATATTAACACTACCTTTTGGATATATTTTTGTATATAGCCTACGTTGTGCGCAGTATACATAAATGGCAGTGGTTTTACTTCCTGTACGTTCTCGTTAAAATGCAGAAGATGAAACATTGTTTTTGAAAGGCCTCCATATTGGAACTACTTGGTGAAGTTTAACAATTTAGTTGAGCACGACTGACTTACCAGGTACCGATTTTATATTCAATATCTCCTGTATTAATGTGAACGAATAGTTTCGGAACACCCTGTATATACGAGCCTATCATCCACTATTACGAGTATAAATAATGCCTGGAGACTATCTGCATTCAAAGTCTACGTGTAAGGTGAAGTGATCCCACAACAGGCCCGGAGTCCCTTGGGGTAGTAGGAGGTTAAGGCTCCCACTTTTTCTAGTCAATCGGCACTATATGTCAGCCGGATTGTCAGCCCTGCGCGACGGCCGCCTTTACCCCCAGAACAAGCTTCTGGTACTCATTTTTGTTAGAGGCTGAGTCGACCCCAGGGCCATAGTACCGCCAGAGGGTTTGGGTCAGTTTAAAAATCCTGACCCCAACGTAGACGTTGGAAGTACAACACCTAAACAAATCCGTTATGCAGGAACTGTGTAAACGCAAATTCATCAGCAAATCAAATGTACGCCCCAACTTTACTAGTATATTAAATACATATATTTTGTTAACCCTTAAATTTAAAAAATAAATTTCTTATGCCAGCTTACTGAAATGTGTAGGACTGCAGAGAAAATAAATAATGCATAACCTGAGTTATTACCTACTGCACATTGTTGTGTAACTTGGCATACATTTTAATAATTTCTAGCTGATTAAATAAAAAACGTAGGGTCGAGTTTGTTAATCAGCCCAATAGGACCATTAGGAGCAAAGGGTTCACTTCAAAAAATTTTTAAAAATTGTTCTAGCGATCACAATTTTTTATTTTTCGAAACTAAACTCAGTACCGCATCTGCTCGCGTAATTTTCGCCCCGTGTATTTTGCGCATCCTATTTTAAGGGGATATTTTGAACTTTTGTTCCGTGTATTTTGCGCACATATTTTAGGTTTGTTTTAAGTGTAATATGGATTTTCCTTCCCTGAATTTCATTGTCAATATTTACAATCCAGCGCAGGTCATTTACCAGCAACTGAACTACCTGCTTCACAAAGTCCCGCTACTTTAACAATGCTTGTCCTTGGTAGAGACAAGTTTTAGAAAAGTACGGGGTGAATCATAAATATGGCTATACGTTTGATCGCGTTATGTGATAAAAATATTACCATTGCAGGAAATATGAAATTACCGTTCGAAAGGCAATTATTCAAATTACAACAATGGAATAAAACATAACAGTGTATTATGGTAAAGATAATCCTAATGTTATTGAAGAGACACATTTAAGATGTGGCAAAGTCACTGTTTGGGCTATGATCGGATGGGAAGGACTGTTAGGAATGCGAATTTTGGATGAGACTGTTAATGGTGATCGGTATAGTGATATCCTTAGACAAATTGACCTGCCGGTAATGCAAAGTGCTGAACATGAACAATGTTTATTCCAGCAGGATGGCGCGCCTCCTCACTATGCAATTGCGATGAGGGAAATTTTGGATGATCATTTGCAAAAACAGGTGGGTGGGAAGAAGAGGCTCCATTGAATGGCCAGTCCGTTCCCCTGACCTCACAGCATGTGACTATTGGTTGTGGGGATATTTGAAGGATAAGGTTTATGCCCGGAAACCTCAAGACGTCGACATGCTGAAATTAGTGATTGAGGAAGAAATTAGAGCTATTCCTCTAAACTTGTATCATAACGCAATGAATGACTTCCCAAAGCGTTGCCAATTATGCTTGGATGCAAACGGCGAACAGTTTGAAGCAATAAAGTGACTTGCTTAGTGTTGTTGTAATATATTTGTTTTGTTCTATTGTTGTAATTTGAAGGATTCCCTTTCCAATGATAACATCATTTTTCCTTTAATAATAATATTTTTGTCACTAAATGCGATCAAACGTATAGCCATATTTCTGAATCACCCTGTAAATACCGGTGACTTCCAACACTTCTAAGGCGCACTGGCATTTATACTGTATTTCAAGATGGGAAAGAGAAATAACAGTTACACAGCATCAGATAATTTGAAAGTGATAAGTTTCGCGGAATATTTCGGGAATCGTGCAGCAAAAAGAGAATTCAGAGTTCTCGAATCCAACGTGCGTTATTGGGAAACAAAAAAAAAACGCGCTGCATAATTTTTACGCAATTTGAATTGTTTTATTTGTATAATAATATTATTATTATTGTGTCCACCGCTGCGGTCTCGAGGTAGCGTGCTGCCTTGTCACGCAGCGGGCCCGGGTTCGATCCCCGGTCGGGGCAGTTTTTCTGGGTGAGGTTTTTATCGGGGTTTTTCCTCACCTGTAAGACAAATGTCAGGAAAACTTTAAGGCCCAAACGGTCCCCGAAATCATATGGCCATCATCATCCTTATCATTATCATCATCTTCATCGCCATCATCCTTCATCGGTGTGGAAAGCAATGGGGAGCTACCACACCTACAATGTAGCGTAGTGGTTAAGGCACTGAGCTACAAGCCGGAGGGTCGAGGGTTCAAGTCCCGTTGGGGTCAGGATTTTTAAACGACCCAAACCCTCTGGCGGCACCATGGCCCTGGGGTCGACTCAGCCTCTAACTAAAATGAGTACCAGACGCTGGGGGTAAAGGCGGCCGTCACGCAGGGCTGACAACCCGGCTGACATAAAGTGCCGATTGTCTATAAAAGTGGGAGCCTTAACCTCCCACTACCCCAAGGGCCTCCCGAGGCCTGTTGTGGGATCACTTTACTTTACTTTACCACACCTACAATTCCCTAGTAAAGCTGCAAGCATAGCATGAAAATGCTATGATTGCAGAGAAGGACCTGCCCTCGGGCAGAATTACTATGGATGTATGGATATCTTATATAATCTACTATTGAAAATTTAATATTCGTATTATTATCATTATCATTATCATCATTATTATTATCATTATTATTATCATTATTATTATCATTATTATTATCATTATTATTATCATTATTATTATCATTATTATTATCATTATTATTATCATTATTATTATCATTATTATTATCATTATTATTATCATTATTATTATCATTATTATTATCATTATTATTATCATTATTATTATCATTATTATTATCATTATTATTATCATTATTATTATCATTATTATTATCATTATTATTATCATTATTATTATCATTATTATTATCATTATTATTATCATTATTATTATCATTATTATTATCATCATTATTATCATCATTATTATCATTATTATTATCATTATTATCATTATCATTATGATCATTAGCATTATTATTATCATTATTATTATCATTATTATTATCATTATTATTATCATTATTATTATCATTATTATCATCATTATTATTATTATTATTATTATTATTATTATTATTATTATTATTATTATTATTAAAATCAGACGAAGACTTCCGCTTGCTGAGGAATTCGTTTAATCTACCCATTTCTTGCGTAAAGAATTCTTGAACTTATTGCTTTTCTTTCCATTGTAATCCCACGATATGGTTAGCCTAACCCTAATATTTAGCATGTAATTAAAAAAAAATAAACCATGCATCGCAATATGAACCATATTTGACTTCGAAAAACACTGTGGACTAATGTAATACACTTGAGTTTCATAAAGAAAAAAATCCCTACTTATTTGAACACAATTATGAACATGCAATGTTTTAAACGCTAGAACGTAACGCACTTGACGACAATGGCCTCCACGCACCACACATGTTATCGAGAAACTGTTCACTCCTAGCCCCATCGTGACGAAATCTAGAATGGACCATTTATAAATATAGACTCATAGAGGAGAAACATTGTTGAGAGCGGGAAGGGAAGGAAGGACAGAAAATAGGAGCCTATAGTGTGTTTACTGAAGGTAGCGTCTTCGCCAGCTCATTAGCGTTACGCAGCCATCACGAGGTTATGTTTCTAAATTAGCTAAATATGTCCTTGAATTACAACAGACCTGCAACTTCATTAATTTAACACTTAATTGGCTCGATTTATTTAATATTTGTAATGAAACAGAAGAGAAATTCATTATATAATGGAAATGGGCAGCTAATGACATGAGAGAAATTTTGAGGAAGTGGCTGAATTCAAATACCTAGGAACAATAATCACAAATAGGAATGACATGCACAAAGAAATTAAACATAGGCTCAATTCTGGAAATGCGTGCTATTATGCATTGCAGAGACTCTTGATGTCCCAACTCCTTTCAAAAAACGTTAAACTGAAAATATATAAAACTATTATTCTACCAGTTATATTATATGGATGCGAAACATGGACTCTTACTTTAAGGGAGGAAAGGAGATTACAAGTATTTGAGAATAAAGTACTTACGCAAATTTTTTGGACCAAAGAGGGATGAACAGACAGGCGAATGGAGAAGACTACATAACAATGAACTACATGGTCTTTATAGGAAGACAGATATAATAAGAACAGTTACGTCTCGTATACTGCGATGGGCAGGACATGTTGCACGTATGGGGAATGAAAGACTTACAAGGAAGCTTCTTGTAGGAAAGCCAAAGGGAAAACGCCCAGTTGGTAGACCAAGAATGAGATGGGAGAATAACATTAACTATGATTTGAGGGAAGTAGATTATACAGGGAATGATTGGAAATCATCAGCTCAGGATAGGAATGTATGGAGAGCTTATGTCCGCGCGGCCATGAACCTACGGGTTCGATAGTGCCAGTGAGTAAGTAAGTAAGTAAGTAAGTAAATGAAACAAGAAAACTAAAGAGTTACCCATGCCGGACTGGTCGAAGGTGATAAGTCAGACGAAAAAAGTACCTTGGTCGAAAGAGTGACGATCTTTCACCGTAAAAATACAACCGTCAAGAAATTCGGACATGGATTCAACTGGGGTAAAATTTTCCGGAGGAAAAATAGTCCCCCATTCGGTTCTCCGGGCGGGGACTACTTCAGGGAACCCATGCCAAAGGCTCAAACACAGGGACATGTTCCTAGGAACATGGAATGTTAGGACTTTATACAATAGCGGGGCACTAATGATATTAACGTGGGAATTACATAAATCGCCTTTGTTCGGCCATGAACCTACGGGTTCGATAGTGCCAGTGAGTAAGTAAGTAGTAACTTTTTTTTTTGCGCGATAATGCATTTTGTCGTACTTACAGCAATGGCGACCAATGATTGAAAGTTCAACTTCCTACATTTCAGGGTTGCCTAGCTGAATAACTGCTCTGTAATATTACATATTGCAAACCTCGTGTGGGAAGTAAAACCACTGCCCTGTATGTATACTACGTACAATGTAGGCTATATACAAAAATATATCCACAATGTAGTGTTAATATAGGTCTACATTATACGAAACAGATCACTGCATTTCAAATGAATTGAACTTTATTTGAAATAATATAAAACAATAAATACGTACTTGCCGCCATTTTATCACTAATTGGTCTCACGGCCTGTTGTACACACTTTATATTAGCTTGACCTGTATCTGTCTATCTATGTAACGGAATCTTTCAACACAATTTTCACCCACTTAAAAACATTGGATTGACTTGAAACTTTGTATACTTGTAAAGGACCAATGACAATACAATAATTTCATAAATAATATATAATATATAATAGGTTGCGGACTTATCGACTTTTAGTCCATCGTTGTAAGAAATTAATATTATATCTGGTAGCTCAGTTCGTAGAGTGGAGGACTGTAGTGGTATATAATTTCAGTAATCCATAGGTCGCTGGTTCAAATCCGGCCTGGAGGATTTTTTTAGTAGAGTATTACTTTTAGCTCATACTACAATAGTATCGAATTTCAAAATATTTACATTTTTATCTTATTCTGTAAAATATTAATAATGGCAATTTTGTAAACCTACCACATTGTAATTTATCCAAATAATATGAGGATACGATTAACTGTATTTATCTATATTAAAATATTCAAAAATATTATATTAATCTTAGATAATTATAATTTTAAAAATATATAATTATATTCGTGCCTAGACACTAAAAATATCGTAAGCAATTAAATTTTCATGGGATTCGGTTTATGACAAACAAAAAATAAAAAAAAATAATAGTTGAAAAAACTAAAACAACACGCTTTATTAGAAAATCGAACTAAAAAATGAAAAATAATTTTAATTTCCAACACGCTTGGGATAAAATTAAAGTGGTCAACAAAAAAAATCATCTCCAACACATCTAGAATAAAACTAGAGTTTTCTACAAAAAAAATAGCATCAAAAGCGTGGGGTGCTTTTTATGGTTTTTACGTTTTCTTCTTAGAGACTTTACTTTTACTAATATCTGTTTATTATCAAATATATTAATTGATATAGAGCACCACACGCTTTTGATGGCAAAATTATTTATTTTTTTTGTACATAACTCTAGTTTTATTCTAGATGTGTTGGAGATGATTTTTTTGTTGACCACTTTAATTTTATCCCAAGCGTGTTGGAAATTAAAATTATTTTTCATTTTTCAATTCGGTTTTCTAATAAAGCGTGTTGTTTTAGTTTTTTAACTATTATTTATTTATTTTTCTGATATTTCATTTATTTATATAACATATATAAAACTATTATTCTACCAGTTATATTATATGTATGCGAAACATGGACTCTTACTTTAAGGGAGGAAATGAGATTACGAGTATTTGAGAATAAAGTTCTTAGGAAAATGTTTGGACCAAACAGAGATGAAGAGACAGGCGAATGGAGAAGACTACATAACAATGAACTAGATGGTCTTTATAGGAAGCCAGATATAATAAGAACAGTTAAGTCTTCTAGACTGCGATGGGCAGGACATGTTGCGCGTATGGGAAATGAAATACGTGCATGGAACCTTCTTGTAGGAAAGCCAGAGGGAAAACGCCCAGTTGGTAGACCAAGAATGAGGTGAGAGAACAACATTAACTATGATTTGAGGGAAGTAGATTATACAGGTAATGATTGGAAAGCATTAGCTCAGGGTAGAGATGTATGGAGAGCTTATGTCCGCGCGGCCATGAACCTACGGGTTCGATAGTGCCAGTGAGTAAGTAAGTAAGTATATGGAAAGTCTAATTACGCTAAGCACATAATAAACGCCGGCCATAGAATGAACTCAATAGAAGACACCCTTACAATAGTACACAAAGAGGGAAATCCTACGGGTTCGATAGTGCCAGTGAGTAAGTAAGTAAGCATTATTTGTAATTCGTCTTCTGTTTTTGCTAAAAAAATCTGGTCATCTGCAAAGGCTAACGTTTTTGTTACTACATTTCCTAAGTTAATACCCCAGCTGTCATTTATTTCCATGATCTTATCACGTCGTCAAAAGTCAAGATATGTAGATCACAGTAATAAACAATGAAATGGATCGCAGGCCTGTTATGATATGAAAGCTTACAGAAAAGTGTTACGGCATCCAATTTGCGCAATTCTTGTGTTAATTTCAAGCAAACAAATTAACTACATATGTATAGGCCGAGTGCCAGGTGTTAAAAATAATCCCAGCTCCAGTGTTTATCAAATAAAAACTAAATTTATAAACAGGAATGTAATCAAGTAGTCTAACAAGGTGATTACCCTTCTACAAACTTATGCGTTAATAAACAAACAATTATTTGTAGTGCTTTGAATAAGGTCTACAACTCAATGGTACTAATAACTTGTTAGTTTATGCAGACTATTTAACTCGTGCCCAAATGGGAGTCAATGACCAATCACGTTTCAATGATTTCTGTTTTACAACCAATCACAGTCGTGTTTCGCGAAATATTTATCAATGTTAAATTTACCATTTTAAAGAAAGCTCCTCCTTTTTAATATTCTGAACAGGTCTGACCATTATTTTGCAGTGACTGAGCCCATAAGAAGTACGGCTAGCAGATTGTATATATAGTGCATAGATGTCAACACATACCGCTTGCAGGAGTTAATATAAAAACATTTGTAGCAATTGAGTATACCACCAAAGAAAGAAACCACTGTTTGCACTTTCGTAAATGTATTTTTTCCCAGGTAATAATGCAGAAAGATATAATTGTCATATTTACATCATACGACATCAGAAATGAATTAATATACAGTTTGATGTGTTTCACTTTTTCTCCACTAGAGAGCATTCTTACAATATTGCGTTCTTTTGGCAATAAATAGTATGATCTGGTTGCAGTGATAAACAAAAGAAGCAGATGAAGCGTACCTATCGTTTCTCATTTGTTTTCAAACATCGCCGTTTACATTAAATATATAAATATTTTAAAATAACTATAGTTAAACAATGATTTGTGAGTAAACAGCTTAATTTTATTCGTTAAATAGTCCTAACAAATGCCACTTTTGATTTCCAAGTTCTCTAAATAATTTGGAAATCACTCGTGTCATTACTTATGATGATGTAGTTTATTAGGCGATAGCGAGGAGATACTAAGGGCCAACACTCACTATCTATTGAGTAACACTAAGAAATTGGAACTGGAAGTAAACATTAATCAAACTAAATATACGGTCACACATACAAATACTTTATAATGGAAATGGATAGTTAATTACAATTCAGGGATGTTAAGTGGCTGATTTCAAATACTTAGGAACAATAATTACATAGTAAACTACAACTTGTTTAATCCGGAACGTGAATAATGCGGAAATCTGTCCAATGTGAACAAATTTATTGGCCCCGGCGAAATAATAGTAATTTATGTGTATTTATTTTGTATAAAGCGGAATCAGTCCAACGCGGAAACGGAAGGATATTTCTACACAATTCACGAAAAAAACTTTTATAAAGCGGAAAGACAGGAATAAATTAGTTTACACTTCATTGAATTCCCGTTAGGCAAAAAAAACAATAATGAATGCTGGTAGTAAAAGATTCCGGGCTATGTGGCCGTGGTCTATAACTGGCGTTTCTTCCAGACGTTTCTCCCTCAACTGCGGAGGGCATCTTCAGTGGCGAGCGCTAGAAGCTGTTGTTTCCCTGTCGTAGACTCGACTGCGAATGAACAGCAGAAATCTGGACGCTCTTATTTATACTAGTGCAGATTTCTGCTGTTCATTCGCAGTCGAGTCTACGACAGGGAAACAACAGCTTCTAGCGCTCGCCACTGAAGATGCCCTCCGCAGTTGAGGGAGAAACGTCTGGAAGAAACGCCAGTTATAGACCACGGCCACATAGCCCGGAATCTTTTACTACCATGATTACCGGCCGTGAAAGCCTGCATTCCACTAATAATGAATGCTACCTGTCACGGTGACCTAGAGATTCTACCTGTACCTGAAATTTTATTTCGGCCTCACTACACACCCGTTATGCAAAACACAGATACCTGTCTTACAAATAACCATTGCACTATAAAATCTTAAATTAGTTTAAGTTCTGAGACTGATCTTTACGGAATGAAGATGGATAAGACGTATAATTCTCATTAAACGAAAAAGAGAAAGTGATTGAAGATAAACCTCCAAATTTACGGACCGATGCTCCAAAGGCAAGCTCTAACACTGTTGCTAAAGCCCTAGGGAATTAATGATTTCAAGGAATCTTCAGGTTGTCTGGACAGTTTTAAAAGACGACACAATGTAGTGTGGAATGAAATTTGCGGGGAATCAAAGGATGTGGATGAAATTATAGTTAGTGAGCGGAAACCGAAACTGCATACTTTAATTTCAGGATACGCGCCTAAGAGACATTTTTAACGCTGAAGAAACGGGACTGTTTTTCGCGCGTTACCGTCGAAGTCGTTCATACATTCTGTACTCCACTTTTCAACGGCAGCGGAACTACAATTAATCCAAGGTACATAAAAAGACATATACGGTACACTATAATCTAATATTATTAATAATTTTTAGTTTTTTATTGCGGAATTTTGTCTAATGTGGAAAAAATTGGTCCCATGCGATTCCGCTTTGAGCAAGTTCTACTGTAGTAATGAGACGCATAAAGAAATTAAACATAGGTTCAATACTGGAAATTTATGCTTTTAACCATTACAGGGACTCCCGTTGTCCCAACTTCTTTCAAAAAATATTAAAATGAAAATATATAAAACTTATTACGAGTATTATATGGATGCGAAACATGGACTCTTATTTTAAGCGAGAAGAAAAAGATTACGAGTATTTGAGAATAGAGTTCTTAGGAAAAAAATTAGGACCAAAGCGAGATGAACAGACATGAGAATGGAGAAGGCTAAATGGCAATAAACTACATTATCTTTATGGGAAACCAAATAAAATAAGAACAGTTAAGTCTCGTATACTGCGATAGTCAGGACATGTGGCATGAAAGGAGAATGAAATAGGGACGTGGAAGGTTATTGTAGGAAAAATAGAGGGAAAACGTCCGGGAATTTCAAAATTCACCATTTTCCTTTTATATTTTTATTTTCCTTTTATTATTGAAAAATATTTAATTTGGGACTTCAGTCAGTCAACAGAGGGAGCAACAGGATCGCCAACCGCCAATTCAACAGTTGGAATTGGTAATGATACGTAGTGTATCGAAAGTAGTATTCAAGAAATCTACAATTATGAAGTGGGCCGTGTAATCCAGCTCAATTTATTAATTAAAATGTACCGAAATCAAGTTTTCGATACATGGATTACGTCATACTGCGCAACCAATACATCATCGCGTCTTCATTTCTTCTGTGATCTTAGTGAACAGTGCCAAATTCTCTCCTCTTTCCTTTATGCGCTGTGTTCTATCGCGCATCCTCCCCTCTCCTAGTAAACCTTCAAATAAGCTGCGCTTACTAACATCAATGTCATCATCTCTTTATTAATCAAACGGTCAAGTCGATATAGCTCGGAGGAGCTTGTTTTGTTTATTGGTCCCTTAGGCCAGGGTAGGGCCACAAAGACCGTGTACCCTAACCCTTGGCGGGACTAGTGTGAATGAAAGAGAGTACGTATGTTCATTATTATCGTTTTGTTTAGATGACCGATAAGGTTATTGTTTCTTTTCTCAATGTCTTTTTCAATGTCAAACTAACTATTTTTTTTTATTTGGGTGTTATATCTGACTGTTTTTTGACTCATTAAATATAAGTCATCAGATTTCTGTCTATTGATTTAGTAGCTAGTCATGTCAGATGTGAGTATAAAGTTCCAAAGCTTTTTCAAGCAAATATGATTTCCTCTTTCCTTAAAACTTCCACGATTCTAATCTGTATAGCTTACAATATATTACATGCTTAACAATTTATTGAGGAAAGTTGAATTAATCTTTGCTTTTTATGGGCCCGGGCAAAGATATGTTAATTTGGAGCAATTTATGTTCTCAACTCAAGGTAATTATCAACAACATTGGTACGATCCAGCACCCATGTGGTGCAAAAATAAACCTCATAGTGTCACTTCCTTTAAAAATTAATGAAAAACATGGTGTACTCACTGGTAATAATCTGCTTTGACAATCCAGTTCCACCAGAGGTTTCTGTGGGGTTGGACGACTTGCCAAGTAGAATGCAGAAGCCGCTGCTACACCTGTCAGGGCAAGAGCCCCGGCTGGACCCCCAATGTAGTCTAAGTATTGGTCCATTTCTTCAACTGGAACAAATCGACAGTTCATTTTAGATTATAATAAATGATCGTATATCAACTTCCCTTTTACTAACCTAACAAAATAAATTGCATGCAAACTATTTAATAAACTATAAAGTAATCCAGCTGTTATCAGTATAAATGGATTTTTGGAGGCGATCGACAAGAATTTCAAGAAGGGATTTTCTGCTATATTTCGCCTGTGGAGCATCCGTCTTGATGGTCCAACAATAATCGGCCAGCATATTAGGATTACATTTGCCTTGATATCTCTTTTCCATAGCTGAAATCTCCTAAGTTAGCTCATTTGGTTTAATTTTACAATGGACAAATGGACTAAAAAAAAGTTTATTAAAAAATAATTATTTAAATCCATTAATTGAAATTAAAATAAATAAACTGTGGGTGATGGAGAAATTCCGAATACATATTTGAAAACACGATAAAAAAACTGCATTAAGTACAACTATTGGTACTCATGAGACAAAAATCGTGTTGACCAGTGTTATCATTGTTTTATTTTCTTTAATAAACAGACATTCCATCCATCCATAGTAATTCTGCCCGAAAAGCAGGTCCTTTACTGTACTCATAGCATTTTCATGCTATACTTGCAGCTTTATAGGGAATTGTAGGTGTGGTAGCTTCCCGTTGCTTTCCACACCGGTGAAGGATGATGATGATGATGATGATGATGATGATAAGGATGATGATGATGATGGCCATACGATTTCGGGGACCATTTGGGCCTTAAAGTTTTCCTGACATTTGTCTTACAGGTGTGGAAAGCCCCCGATAAAAACCTCACCCAGGAAAACTGCCCCGACCGGAGATCGAACCCGGGCCCGCTGCGTGACAAGGCAGCACGCTACCTCGAGACCACAGCGGTGGACTAAACAGACAGTAAAGAAACAGAATAAAAATTACGGAACTTTATGGGCGCACAATTATAAACTATAGAAGAGTTGACAGAGGAAATTACATGTGCGTGGTAAACTTGATTCTACTACTTGTGGTGTTCGTTGACCTCAACAAAGGTGTATCTAAGCAAGGCCAGATTAAGGTCGCACCAAACCCTGCAGCAACCTTCAGATTCAAAGTGAAATCACAGCAATTTTTAACTTCTCGGTCTTCATTGTTTTCTCGTACATTCCAACTCACTGTACGCCATATCACAACAAATGGTTATCACAAGTAATGCCACGAGTGATTTCCAAATTATCGATAAATTCACGACTCACGAAGTGAGGAGTGAATTTATCATAAGTAATGCCACGAGTGATTTCCAAATTATCGATAAATTCACGACTCACGAAGTGAGGAGTGAATTTATCTAGAGAATTTGGAAATCAAGAGTGGCATTTGTTAGGACTATTTAACGAATAAAATAAAGCTGTTTACTCACAAATCATTATTTAACTACAGTTATTTAAAAATATTTTTATATTTAAAGTAAACGGTGATGTTTGAAAACTAATGAGAAACGATAGGTAGCCTACGCTTCTACTGCTTCTTTTGTTTATCACTGCAACCAGATCATACTATTTATTGCCAAAGGAACGCAATATTGTAAGAATGCTCTCTAGTGGAGAAAAAATGAAACACATCAATCTGTATATTAATTCATTTTTGATGTCGTATACATTTAAGAAAGTGCAAACAGTGGTTTCTTTTTTTGGTGGTATAATCAATTGCTACAAATGTTGACATGTAAGCACTATTATATACAATCTGGTAGCCGTATTTGTTATAGGCTCAGTCACTGCAAAATAACGGTCAGACCTGTTCAGAATATTAAAAAGGAGGAGCTTTGCTTAATATATGATAATCCTAACGTTGATAATTATTTCGTGAAACACGTCTCTGATTGGTTGTAATACAGAAATCATTGAAACGTGATTGGTCATTGACTCCCATTTGGGGCATGAGTTAAATAGTCTACAGAATTTGGAAATCAAGAGTGGCATTTGTTAGGACTATTTAACGAATAAAATTAAGCTGTTTACTCACAAATCATTATTTAACTGTAGTTATTTTAAAATATTTATATATTTAATGTAAACGGCGATGTTTGAAAA
This sequence comes from Diploptera punctata, assembly GCA_030220185.1. NCBI lineage: Eukaryota > Metazoa > Arthropoda > Insecta > Blattodea > Blaberidae > Diploptera > Diploptera punctata. The sequence goes on along the minus strand of JASPKZ010008873.1, from coordinate 751,804 downwards.
CAAATGAGAAACGATAGGTACGCTTCATCTGCTCCTTTTGTTTATCACTGCAACCAGATCATACTATTTATTGTCAAAGGAACGCAATATTGTAAGAATGCTCTCTAGTGGAGAAAAAATGAAACACATCAAACTGTATATTAATTCATTTCTGATGTCGTATGATGTAAATATGACAATTATATTTTTCTGGATTATTCCCTGAGAAAAATACATTTAAGAAAGTGCAAACAGTGGTTTCTTTTTTTTTTTTTGTGGTATAATAAATTGCTACAAATGTTTTTACATGAACTCCTGCAAGCGCTATGTGTTGACATCTATGCACTATATATACAATCTGGTAGCCGTATTTCTTATGGGCTCAGTCACTGCAAAATAATGGTCAGACCTGTTCAGAATATTAAAAAGGAGGAGCTTTCTTTAATATGGTAAATATAACACTGATAAATATTTTGTGAAACACGACTGTGAAATCATTGAAACGTGATTGGTCATTGACTCCCATTTGGGGCATGAGTTAAATAGTCATAAGTAATGTCACGAGTGATTTCCAATTTATCTAGAGAATTTTGAAATCAAGAGTGGCAAAATATGCCCGAAAATCACTAGGTAAGTCAGAATGAGTTAGAGTTGGATGGATTTTATTAATAACTATAAAAAATGTAAATGAATATCACAGAAAACTCTTGTCTGATAGGAAAAAACTGAAATTATTTTTAAATTCAGGATGAAAAATACTTCTAAAATTTCATATTTTTATTCTTGTGAAAGAAAAAAGTTCATTTTTGTCGACCAGTCTTATTACAAACAGAAATGAGCACAAAGAAATTAAACATAGGCTTAATTCTCAAAATGCATGCTATTGTCCACTACAGGGACTCTTATCGTTCCAACTTCTCTCAATAACATTAAAATGAAAATATATAAAATTGCTATTCCCCAAGTTACATTATATGGATGTGAAACATGGATTCTTACTTTAAGAGAGAATAAAGTTTTTAGGAAAATTGCTGTACGAAAGAGAGATGAACAGACTAGCGAATGCAGAAGACTAAACAACACTGAGCTACGTGATATTTATGGTAAAACAGATAGGCCTATAATAAGAACAGTTGAGTCTCATAGACTGCGATGGGCAGGACATGTGGCACGAACGGGAAATGAAAGAGGGTCTAGGAAACTCCTTGTAGGAATATCAGAGGGAAATCGCCAAGTAGGTAGGGGAAAGATCGTCACTATTTTGAACCAATGTACCTTTTTTGTCTGGATTATCGCAATTGACATATACAGCAAGGCTCTCGGGGTAATTTAAGCACGCAAGCCACTCCACCATGACAAGGTAAAGGTAACAATCAGAAAGGGATATTTACTTTTAAAAGGTAATTTCAATTTTCAGATTTTTTTTGCAACTCTCAGGGGTCCCCATCTAGGGGATATGTGGATTTTTTTTTGCAACTCTCAGGGGTCCCCATCTAGGGGATATGTGGATGGCGACCACAAGGTGCCCAAGCTGAGCAAAACATTGCCTCCACTTACTTGTGTTTTGCCCCTTACTTTTATCTTGAACCGATCTGACACTTCTTCCTTTCTTTCACTTACTTATACCAGACTCTTTTAACTTTACTATCTAACCTCTCTTGGTTAACTCTTGTTTTTTTCGACCCCGACGCTATTAGGGCATCCGAGGGCTAGGGAGTCTTTCCTTTCTTCCATTTCTTCTTTTCTTTATTTCTTTTCTTCTCCAGAAAAGCCTGACCAGAGGCTATAAGATGGCAGCCCCATCACTGGTGTTGCCTTCCTTTGGCCAGCAACCAATCGAAGGGACAATTATTATGCTTTCAAGTCTTATGCGAGAATTTCCCGGAAGCGCTGGAGGGAAAATTTTCTGTAGGATCGTAACAGGCCTTGGCCTAATACTTGGAAGGAAGAAGAAGAAGAAGTAGAAGAAGAAAAAGATTTTTGCAGATTTTGCAAGGAACGATCCAAATGCAATTGCGATTAAAAGAAGATTCGATGAGTGTAGATGAGGGGAGCCTGCCAAGTTGGCATGACTGAAGGGCACGCTACTTGTGCTAGGTCACGCGCCAGATCTTATGATCCTGCTACTGCTGCATATATTGTATCACATTATCTTGTAAACATTTTACGACACGATTGTACCGATCTCGGTGGACTAATGGTATCATACTCCCCTCTGTTTCCCAGGTACCCGGGTTCAAACTCAACTGAGGTTAATGGATTTATTCTAACTGGCAGGTTCATGGTTTCGCTGACAAAAGCGTTCCGTACGTCCCAAATCTGAGCGAGTAAAGTTTTCCAATCATTCCCTGCATAATTCATCATCATCATCATCCTGCCAGGTATTAGTCCTGGAAGAACTGTTACGAATCGGCCGCGGTGAACTAGTGGTTATGCTCCTTGCCTCTGGTCCCGAGGGTCGCGGGTTGAAACCCGGCCTGGGATGGAAAAATCTAAGGAGCAAGTCCTTCGGGAGGGACTTTAAGCCGTGGGTCCCGAGTCTGAAGATTTTTAGGCTCGTAAAAGATCCTTAAGCCTGAATGAAAATACCTCTAAGCAAAATTTACTGAATTTTCCCGTCCTAGTACTACCTTGGTTTCTTAGATGTCAGTATGAGGAGGAACGCTGACCACAGACCACTTAAAATGACATCTATACGAAAACAAGTGTAACTAAATTAATATGGTTCAAATTCTTCCCTGTAGGGGGAGAGCGCCTAAATCTCTGTTAAGGGAAAACATGGGCTTACAATAAGAAGAATATTCGTAGTTCATTTATCATTGCTGTGCTCTTTTTATTTAGTAAAGAGTAAGCTGCCAAAATTCGAAAATAAAATTCATTTCTGCAGCTTCGATTCTCCTATATTTCTTGGTCAGAGTCCAAACTTCACACTCGTAAGTTATTATTGGTGCTCCCTCCCATTACTTTCTAGAATTTAAGTGTGTGCTTTTTTTAATAAATTGGGATTACAGCACAAGACCACGATGACATAGAATATATGGCTAAAAAACTAAAAGAAAAATATGAAAAATGGGGACTTTATATAAACATTGAGAAAACTAAATACCAGTGTATAGGAGAAGAAATGGAAAATATAAATTTCAACAATGGAGAAGAACTAAAACCTAGTATTGAATGCACTTATTTAGGAACAAAATTAGACCATTCAGGCGATAACACAGTGGAAATTAAAAATAGAATCGCACAAACAAAACAAGCAATAAATGCTTTAAACTCTTGTGTCTTCAAGATCATCAGAGCTGTAAACTCTGTTTGGTGGAGAAAAAATATTAAAAAATATAGAAAATTACAAATATATCAAACCATAATTCAGAGCATTTTAACATATGGTGCTGAAGTCTGGCAAATTCCTACCAAGGAAACGAAAAGAATTTTAAGTACAGAAATGGATGTTTCAAGAAGATCAGCTGGATAGAATATGAAATAAAGAAATAACGGAAAGTATGGGTGTACAAGAGGAGCCGGACATCATAGACATCATAGAAAAGAAAAGATTACAGTGGTATGACAATGTCAAAAGAATGTCACAGCAAAGATTGCCAAAAATTGTTATGGTATGGATCCCAATAGAAAGGAGAAAGAGAGGTAGACCGAAGAAAATTTGGATAGAAGGGGTACAAGCAGCAATGAATATCAGAGGATTGGAGGAAGATCAATGGGTGGACAGAGAGGAATGGCGTTTGGTTTCCGGAAGAAGGCGGCAGCGCCATGATACCGGATGGTGATCATGATGGGATTACAGGTTTTTGATATTTTTTAATATAATTCTAGTTTTGCATTAGTACAGTAAAAGGTCCTTATTCGCGGGTTAAAAAATTGCGACAGAGTTCGTGTATTCGCGGTTAAAAATGTATTTATTCGCGGATCCAGTCGGTGTGTTAGAAGGATTAGTGTCCTGTATTAACCATCAATAGTAGGCAGGTGCACAAGGCTGATTTTACAAATAGTGATTCAAACCAAAAGGACAAATATCAAAACAAAACAAACCTTATTGTCATTAACCCTGAAGTAAAAGCTGTTGTATTTCACGTGCCGATTTGTGCTTTGACTATTTAACTCATGCCCCAAATGGGAGTCAATGACCAATCACGTTTCAATGATTTCTGTTTTACAACCAATCAGAGTCGTGTTTCACCAAATATTTATCAGTGTTAAAGTTACCATATTAAAGAAAGCTCCTCCTTATTAACATTCTGAACAGGTCTAACCATTATTTTGCAGTGAATGAGCCCATAAGAAATACGGCTACCAGATTATATATATAGTGCATGAATGTCAACACATAGCGCTTGCAGGAGTTCATGTAAAAACATTTGTAGCAATTGATTATACCACTAAAAAAAAAGAAACCACTGTTTGCACTTTCTTAAATGTATTTTTTCCCAGGTAATAATCCAGAAAAATATAATTGTCCTATTTACATCATACGACATCAGAAATGAATTAATGTAGTTTGATGTGTTTCATTTTTTCTCCACTAGAGAGCATTCTTACATTATTGCGTTCCTTTGGCAATAAATAGTATGATCTGGTTACCTGTTTTTTCCCAGGTAATAATCCAGAAAAATATAATTGTCATATTTACATCATACGACATCAGAAATGAATTAATATACAGTTTGATGTGTTTCATTTTTTCTCCACTAGAGAGCATTCTTACATTATTGCGTTCCTTTGGCAATAAATAGTATGATCTGGTTACCTGTTTTTTCCCAGGTAATAATCCAGAAAAATATAATTGTCATATTTACATCATACGACATCAGAAATGAATTAATATACAGTTTGATGTGTTTCATTTTTTCTCCACTAGAGGGCATTCTTACATTATTGCGTTCCTTTGGCAATAAATAGTATGATCTGGTTGCAGTGATAAACAAAAGAAGCAGATGAAGCGTTCCAATCGTTTCTCATTTGTTTTCATACATCGCCGTTTACATTAATATATAAATATTTTAAAATAAATATAGTTAAATAATGATTTGTGAGTAAACAGCTTAATTTTATTCGTTAAATAATCCTAACAAATGCCACTCTTGATTTTCAAATTTCCTCACTTCGTGAGTCGTAAATTTATTGATAATTTGGAAATCACTCGTGGCATTACTTATGATAAATGTCTCCATCGCCACGATCGGCATATTATTGTTTCAACTTGTCATTTGTTGCAATAATTTTGATTGAATAACACGTGTCTCTTGTGCTTTGTTCCCAGTTTATAATGTCGAGTAAAAGGAAATAAAAATTAGTACCAAAGAGAAAAAAAAATGTTGCCGCTTAAAGTAAAAGTAAAAATCCTTGATCCTTCTTCAAAACTTTCAGGTAAACGATCAGCCTTCACTGGTGAAACAGATTATATCCTACTGTAGCTGAAACACATATTTGCATAGAGACAATGTATCAAATTTGAAAGAAAATTATTAGCGTGTTAAAAAATATTACTCAGAAGGTAATTTACAATACTATTTAACTCATGCCCCAAATGGCAGTCAATGACCAATCACATTTCCATGTGTTTTAATTTACAACCAATCACAGTCGTTTTTTCTACTCGATTTTATCACTATTATCTTATCAAATGGCTCCCAGATTGTATATATAGTGCACGAATGTAAATAGTATCTGCTTGCGAGATATGATAGAAAAACAGTCGTAGTAATTGATTATGCCATAAAAAATAGAAACCACTGTTTGCACTTTCTTAAACGTATTATTTCCCAAAAATTAAAGTTGCAGAAAAATATAATTACATATTTACATCATAGGACATCAGAAAATAATTAATAACCAGTAGTCATGCGTTTCATTTTTCTCCACTAGAGTGCATTCTTACAATATTGCGATTCTATTTGGCAATACATATGATCTGGTTGCAGTGATGAACAAATCAAACATCACATTTCTCATTTGTTTTCAAACATCGCCGTTTACATATATAAATACTTTAAAATAACTATATTTAAATGATGATTTGTGAGTAAACAGCTTAATTTTATTGGTTAAATAGTCCTAACAAATGCCACTCTTGATTTCCAAATTATCATAAGTAATGCCACTCTTGATTTCCAAATTATCATAAGTAATGCCACTCTTGATTTCCAAATTATCATAAGTAATGCCACTCTTGATTTCCAAATTATCATAAGTAATGCCACTCTTGATTTCCAAATTATCATAAGTAATGCCACTCTTGATTTCCAAATTATCATAAGTAATGCCACTCTTGATTTCCAAATTATCATAAGTAATGCCACTCTTGATTTCCAAATTATCATAAGTAATGCCACTCTTGATTTCCAAATTATCATAAGTAATGCCACTCTTGATTTCCAAATTATCATAAGTAATGCCACTCTTGATTTCCAAATTATCATAAGTAATGCCACTCTTGATTTCCAAATTATCATAAGTAATGCCACTCTTGATTTCCAAATTATCATAAGTAATGCCCACTCTTGATTTCCAAATTATCATAAGTAATGCCACTCTTGATTTCCAAATTATCATAAGTAATGCCACTCTTGATTTCCAAATTATCATAAGTAATGCCACTCTTGATTTCCAAATTATCATAAGTAATGCCACTCTTGATTTCCAAATTATCATAAGTAATGCCACTCTTGATTTCCAAATTATCATAAGTAATGCCACTCTTGATTTCCAAATTATCATAAGTAATGCCACTCTTGATTTCCAAATTATCATAAGTAATGCCACTCTTGATTTCCAAATTATCATAAGTAATGCCTCTCTTGATTTCCAAATTATCATAAGTAATGCCACTCTTGATTTCCAAATTATCATAAGTAATGCCACTCTTGATTTCCAAATTATCATAAGTAATGCCACTCTTGATTTCCAAATTATCATAAGTAATGCGACGAGTGATTTCCAAATTATCATAAGTAATGCCACGAGTGATTTCCAAATTATCATAAGTAATGCCACGAGTGATTTCCAAATTATCGATGAATTCACGACTCACGAAATGAGAAGTGAGTTTATGTAGAGAATTTGGAAATCAAGAGTGGCATTTGTTAGGGCTATTTAACGAATAAAATTTAGCTGTTTACTCACAAATCATTATTTAAATATAGTTACTTTTCAAATATTTATATATTTAATGTAAACGGCGATGTTTGAAAACAAATGAGAAACGATCGGTACACTTCATTTGCTTCTTTTGTTCATCACTGCAACCAGATCATATTATTTATTGCCAAAGGAACACAATATTGTAAGAATGCACTCTAGTGGAGAAAAAATGAAACATCAAACTGTATATTAATTCATTTCTGATGCCCTATGATGTAAATATGACAATTATAATTTTCTGGGAAAAGATACATTTAAGAAAGTGCAAACAGTGGTTTCTTTTTTTGGTGGTATAATCAATTGCTACAAATGTTTTTATATTAACTCCCGCATGTGGTATGTGTTGTCATTTAAAGTAATCCCACAACAGGCCTCGGGAGGCCCTTCTGGTAGTAGGAGGTTAAGGCTCCCACTTTTTCTAGACAATCGGCACTTGATGTCAGCCGGGTTGTCAGCCCTGCGTGACGGCCGCCTTTACCCCAGAACAAGCGTCTGGTACTCATTTCAGTTAGAGGCTGAGTCGACCCCAAGGCCATAGTGCCGCCAGAAGGTTTTGGTCAGTTTAAAAATCCTGACCCCCACCGGGACTTGAACCCTGGACCTTCCGACTTGTAGCGCAGTGCCTTAACCACTACGCTACGGCGTGCCCCATATGTGTTGTCATTCATGCACTATATATACAATCTGATAGCCGTATGTCTCGGGGAGTCGGTCGCTGCAAAATAATGTTATGACCTATTCAGAATGTTAAAAAGGAGGTGCCTTCTTTATTATGATAAACATAAGTTGGTAAATTCTAGGCGAAACACGACTGTGATTGGTTGTAAATCAAAAATCATTGTAACGTGATTGGTATTGACTCCCATTTGGGGCACGAGTTAAATAGTCTAGATAAAGTCACTCCTAATTTTATGAGTCGTTAATTTATCGATAATTTGGAAATCAATTGTGGCATTACTTATGAAAAAAAGTTTTAGCACGTAACACAAGCCGTACTTGTGCGACCTTGATATTGTTGTGTTGGTACTGTTAGCTGCCTTCCACATCCTCCATGCTTTCTCTTTCTTGTTGAGGTCTCTCCTATCTACACACCAGCACACTTCTTCCGCGTAGCGGAGAGGACGATCCTCCGAATGCAGATCAAACTTTCAAGTCCACCTCGATAGTTCAGTTGGTAGCATGCAATGGCGTACCAGTCCAATGTTCGTCTTTAGCCACTCTTTTGTTAGGAGTTACTATTAAATTTTTCACATCTAGAAAACAGCATTGTTCTTACGAAGCAGTTCTTGTTAGTAAACATGTCATTTTATGTGAGATTGATTTATTAGTTAATTAATTTTAATTTTATTTATTTATATACAGAATTTTAATGTTTAGACATCTTTCTGTGCCTAAAGTTTTATTTTTCTTCTCCACTCGTCTCTCTCCATCCAAGCCATGTCCTCCAGTTCTCTTGCTCTCATTCCAGTTCTTATTTCCTGCATCCACGAGTTTCGAGGTCTTCCTCTCCTCCTCCTTCTTCCGGTGGATACCATTCCAATGTTTTCCTGGGTAATCTTTCTTCTTGCATTCGTCGTACGTGTCCATATCAATTTAATTGCTTATACCGTATATAATCTACTATTGAATAACCAATATTCATTTTTTCTCTTATGACAGTATTTCTTATTTTGTCTAATTTTGAACATCTTGCTGCTCTCCTCAAGAAATCCATTCACATCGACATAAGTTTGTGTTCTAAGTTTTTGTTGAATTTCCAAACTTCAGCTCCATATGTGACAGTACCTCTCACTATTGAATTATATATTTGTAACTTATTTTTCCTGGTTATATGTCTGTTCCATAAGACTCCATTCATCAATGCTGTTATTACTCTACCTTTATTTATTCTGTTCTTAATATCACTTTCTTGTTTATCCTCTTTATCTAATTTTACTCCAGATACTCAAATTCTTCACATCCTCTAATATACCCCTTTTCATCTTCTAATATCAAATCTTCGGTTTCGGCTCCACATCCCATATAAAATGTTTTTTTCTAAATTTATTTTCAACCCCCAGTTATCGTATTCGTCCAATAATTTTCTGAACATAAACTCCATGTCTTCAGATTCTTTAAATAAATAATTAATTTAAATAGTTTTACTCATAACATTAGCAAGAAAGTGGATGTCCGATTTATGAAGAAATGCCATTATGGAGCGTATAATGATCACACAGCGAAACATAGCTTCGCAAAACACACGAACCTGATACTTTTGCTTGGAGCATATTATGATAACCCACTTATTAGAAAATTAGGTTCGAACCAGACTCTTTGTAACGAGACACATGTTGGCAAAAAGCGACAAACAAACAAGCAGAAATGCGTTTAAAATCAATCATTACAACTTCCTCTGGCAACCTCCGCGCATTTTATAACTATATCTCATTAACAATATTAAGATTATACAGGGTGTCTTTAAAATATAGACTATAGACGTCAGAGACTGTGGTTGTGCTTATTTCAGCTGTCAAGAGAAATTGGGTCCTGGATTCATGTAACATTTTCAAATTTTCTTACCAGTTTACGTGCTTTGGATTCTGCGCTGGACTAATAGATGGCGTTAATATGGTATATTTTCAATTTTACGCACCACTGGGCAGACCACTTTACGTAAAGGCTGTCCGCTCTTAAAATGGTCCTCATCAAAACAAAACCATGTGACCTGCTCGCTTTTCATTGGTTATGGACACCGACGTACGTTGAAGAAGCAGTAAGTACGCGAAAAAGTAGTTCCCTTCATTAAATTAAAAATATGTCCTCTGAATATACTTGTTACTCATCGTGAATGAAAATAATAATATTTAAAATATAGAAAATATTCTAAAATATACCTAATCAATAATTACAACTTAAAATAGTTTATTACATACGGGTGATGCATTTGAGACATGCTTCAGTCGATTACCATGAAACAAAATGGCTGAAAGTGTCGAGACTTATGTTGCTGTGTCGTCATCCCTCTGTCAAAAGTGACAGTAAATTGTGGTGCGAATGGCGGAAGGATACAATTTGCGTTTATGTTAGGATCACTCTAAAAGTGAATAAGGTATAGGTTAGATGACATATTGTTGTATTGTGTACAGAGAGGAGTGTATGTTTGTGTAGTGTAAAGTGTGTTGTATGAGGGATGATGGTGAAGAGAAGGGAGAAGGCGAAACTCGGTGCCGGCACGTAGTCTACTCCTATCGAAAAGCACCAATGAGGCCGCCAGGCTTAACGTCTTGATCCGACGAACGAATCACTATCAACAATACCACATGCCTTCTCAACATATGTACTGTGCAGAGGTTTGCAATTTAATGCAGGAATCTCGTTCACAATCTGGCGATTAAAAGGAGTAGGCCTACATCGCCACCTCTCCTGACCCCGATATTGAATTTTTTTTCAATTAAATTAATTTATCAATTCTGAAACTAAAAAGGTTGCGTTTTCAAAGTAATGGAACAATCAGAAGAACGTTAAGAAACAAAACAAAAAAGGACACTTAATTTTTATAAAACAATGGCTGTGCCATCATTTTTGTATGGTAGTGAATGTTGGGTGCTGAATATAAAGGATGAAAGCAGAATAAATGCATCGGAAATTAAAACGTTTAAGAGCAGTAAAATGATGCTTATTAAGGGGAAACGAATGGTGAAAAGTTGAATAAAATGGCAAAAATGCATGTTTTGTTTATTTGCTTTTTAATGACTGATTCTTTAGAATCATTTTCATGTATACATTTTTATTGTAGGAGCAAAATTGACCCCGTGACTTAGAGAGTTTAAATACACTTCCACGTGTGATTAGTAAAGTAAAGTAAAGTGATCCCACAACAGACCCGGAGGCGCACAGTGTAGTAGGAGGTTAAGGCTCCCACTTTTTCTAGACAATCGACACTTTATGTCAGCCGGGTTGTCAGCCCTGCGTGACGGCCGCCTTTACCCCCAGACCAAGCGTCTAGTACTCATTTCCGTTAGAGGCTGAGTCGACCCCAGGGCCATAGTGCCGCCAGAGGGTTTGGGTCAGTTTAAAAATCCTGACCCCAACGGGACTTGAACCCTCGACCCTCCGGCTTGTAGCTCAGTGCCTTAACCACTACGCTACGGCGTGCCCCAAGTAAAGTGGTCCCACTACAGGTCTCGGGAGGCGCTTGGTGTAGTAGGAGGTTAAGGCTCCCACTTTTTCTAGACAATCGACACTTTATGTCAGCCGGGTTGTCAGCCCTGCGTGACGGCCGCCTTTACCCCCAGACCAAGCGTCTAGTACTCATTTCCGTTAGAGGCTGAGTCGACCCCAGGGCCATAGTGCCGCCAGAGGATTTGGGTCAGTTTAAAAATCCTGACCCCAACGGGACTTGAACCCTCGACCCTCCGGCTTGTAGCTCAGTGCCTTAACCACTACGCTACGGCGTGCCACAAGTAAACTGGTCCCACTACAGGCCTCGGGAGGCCCTTGGTGTAGTAGGAGGTTAAGGCTCCCACTTTTTTTCTAGACAATCGGCACTTAGATGTCAGCCGGGTTGTCAGCCCTGCGTGACGGCCGTCTTTACCCCAGAACAAGCGTCTGGTACTCATTTCCGTTAGAGGCTGAGTCGACCCCAGGGCCATAGTGCCGCCAGAACGTTTTGGTCAGTTTAAAAATCCTGACCCCACCGGGACTTGAACCCTCGACCTTCCGACTTGTAGCGCAGTGCCTTAACCACTACGCTACGGCATTACTATTTTTTTTCTTTTTTTTTCGGTTTCCATTTTTTTGACATTTTCCAAAACTTAAAATGCTCCTTACGATGAATTTTTTTTTTTTTTTTTTTTTTGCTATCCAAGTGAAATTTAGTGGTTAGACTCTTCAATAAATGCTAATTCAAACTTGCTATCCAAGTGAAATTTAGTGGTTAGACTCTTCAATAAATGCTAATTCAAACTTGCTATCCAAGTGAAATTTAGTGGTTAGACTCTTCAATAAATGCTAATTCAAACTTGCTATCCAAGTGAAATTTAGTGGTTAGACTCTTCAATAAATGCTAATTCAAACTTGCTATCCAAGTGAAATTTAGTGGTTAGACTCTTCAATAAATGCTAATTCAAACTTGCTATCCAAGTGAAATTTAGTGGTTAGACTCTTCAATAAATGCTAATTCAAACTTGCTATCCAAGTGAAATTTCAATAAATGCTAATTCAAACTTGCTATCCAAGTGAAATTTAGTGGTTAGACTCTTCAATAAATGCTAATTCAAACTTGCTATCCAAGTGAAATTTAGTGGTTAGACTCTTCAATAAATGCTAATTCAAACTTGCTATCCAAGTGAAATTTAGTGGTTAGACTCTTCAATAAATGCTAATTCAAACTTGCTATCCAAGTGAAATTTAGTGGTTAGACTCTTCAATAAATGCTAATTCAAACTTGCTATCCAAGTGAAATTTAGTGGTTAGACTCTTCAATAAATGCTAATTCAAACTTGCTATCCAAGTGAAATTTAGTGGTTAGACTCTTCAATAAATGCTAATTCAAACTTGCTATCCAAGTGAAATTAGTGGTTAGACTCTTCAATAAATGCTAATTCAAACTTGCTATCCAAGTGAAATTTAGTGGTTAGACTCTTCAATAATGCTAAATCAAACTTGCTATCCAAGTGAAATTTAGTGGTTAGACTCTTCAATAAATGCTAATTCAAACTTGCTATCCAAGTGAAATTTAGTGGTTAGACTCTTCAATAAATGCTAATTCAAACTTGCTATCCAAGTGAAATTTAGTGGTTAGACTCTTCAATAAATGCTAATTCAAACTTGCTATCCAAGTGAAATTTAGTGGTTAGACTCTTCAATAAATGCTAATTCAAACTTGCTATCCAAGTGAAATTTAGTGGTTAGACTCTTCAATAAATGCTAATTCAACTTGCTATCCAAGTGAAATTTAGTGGTTAGACTCTTCAATAAATGCTAATTCAAACTTGCTATCCAAGTGAAATTTAGTGGTTAGACTCTTCAATAAATGCTAATTCAAACTTGCTATCGAAGTGAAATTTAGTGGTTAGACTCTTCAATAAATGCTAATTCAAACTTGCTATCCAAGTGAAATTTAGTGGTTAGACTCTTCAATAAATGCTAATTCAAACTTGCTATCCAAGTGAAATTTAGTGGTTAGACTCTTCAATAAATGCTAATTCAAACTTGCTATCCAAGTGAAATTTAGTGGTTAGACTCTTCAATAAATGCTAATTCAAACTTGCTATCCAAGTGAAATTTAGTGGTTAGACTCTTCAATAAATGCTAATTCAAACTTGCTATCCAAGTGAAATTTAGTGGTTAGACTCTTCAATAAATGCTAATTCAAACTTGCTATCCAAGTGAAATTTAGTGGTTAGACTCTTCAATAAATGCTAATTCAAACTTGCTATCCAAGTGAAATTTAGTGGTTAGACTCTTCAATAAATGCTAATTCAAACTTGCTATCGAAGTGAAATTTAGTGGTTAGACTCTTCAATAAATGCTAATTCAAACTTGCTATCCAAGTGAAATTTAGTGGTTAGACTCTTCAATAAATGCTAATTCAAACTTGCTATCCAAGTGAAATTTAGTGGTTAGACTCTTCAATAAATGCTAATTCAAACTTGCTATCCAAGTGAAATTTAGTGGTTAGACTCTTCAATAAATGCTAATTCAAACTTGCTATCCAAGTGAAATTTAGTGGTTAGACTCTTCAATAAATGCTAATTCAAACTTGCTATCCAAGTGAAATTTAGTGGTTAGACTCTTCAATAAATGCTAATTCAAACTTGCTATCCAAGTGAAATTTAGTGGTTAGACTCTTCTAAATGCTAATTCAAACTTGCTATCCAAGTGAAATTTAGTGGTTAGACTCTTCAATAAATGCTAATTCAAACTTGCTATCCAAGTGAAATTTAGTGGTTAGACTCTTCAATAAATGCTAATTCAAACTTGCTATCCAAGTGAAATTTAGTGGTTAGACTCTTCATAAATGCTAATTCAAACTTGCTATCCAAGTGAAATTTAGTGGTTAGACTCTTCAATAAATGCTAATTCAAACTTGCTATCCAAGTGAAATTTCAATAAATGCTAATTCAAACTTGCTATCCAAGTGAAATTTAGTGGTTAGACTCTTCAATAAATGCTAATTCAAACTTGCTATCCAAGTGAAATTTAGTGGTTAGACTCTTCAATAAATGCTAATTCAAACTTGCTATCCAAGTGAAATTTAGTGGTTAGACTCTTCAATAAATGCTAATTCAAACTTGCTATCCAAGTGAAATTTAGTGGTTAGACTCTTCAATAAATGCTAATTCAAACTTGCTATCCAAGTGAAATTTAGTGGTTAGACTCTTCAATAAATGCTAATTCAAACTTGCTATCCAAGTGAAATTTAGTGGTTAGACTCTTCAATAAATGCTAATTCAAACTTGCTATCCAAGTGAAATTTAGTGGTTAGACTCTTCAATAAATGCTAATTCAAACTTGCTATCCAAGTGAAATTTCAATAAATGCTAATTCAAACTTGCTATCCAAGTGAAATTTAGTGGTTAGACTCTTCAATAAATGCTAATTCAAACTTGCTATCCAAGTGAAATTTAGTGGTTAGACTCTTCAATAAATGCTAATTCAAACTTGCTATCCAAGTGAAATTTAGTGGTTAGACTCTTCAATAAATGCTAATTCAAACTTGCTATCCAAGTGAAATTTAGTGGTTAGACTCTTCAATAAATGCTAATTCAAACTTGCTATCCAAGTGAAAATTAGTGGTCAGACTCTTCAATAAATGCTAATTCAAACTTGCTATCCAAGTGAAATTTAGTGGTTAGACTCTTCAATAAATGCTAATTCAAACTTGCTATCCAAGTGAAATTTAGTGGTTAGACTCTTCAATAAATGCTAATTCAAACTTGCTATCCAAGTGAATTTAGTGGTTAGACTCTTCAATAAATGCTAATTCAAACTTGCTATCCAAGTGAAATTTAGTGGTTAGACTCTTCATAAATGCTAATTCAAACTTGCTATCCAAGTGAAATTTAGTGGTTAGACTCTTCAATAAATGCTAATTCAAACTTGCTATCCAAGTGAAATTTCAATAAATGCTAATTCAAACTTGCTATCCAAGTGAAATTTAGTGGTTAGACTCTTCAATAAATGCTAATTCAAACTTGCTATCCAAGTGAAATTTAGTGGTTAGACTCTTCAATAAATGCTAAATCAAACTTGCTATCCAAGTGAAATTTAGTGGTTAGACTCTTCAATAAATGCTAATTCAAACTTGCTATCCAAGTGAAATTTAGTGGTTAGACTCTTCAATAAATGCTAATTCAAACTTGCTATGCAGTTACTAGTCTAAGACACGTGTTCTTTTAAATTGAGATGGAAAAAATTATAAGAGTAATAAGAATTTATTTTCAAAAAATGTAAAATAAGCAGTATCCTCCCTTTATGAATATTTTTTGGATACCAAATGTGTTTAGTGGGATCATGAAGACTCTGAATCTCAAATTCCAACAGAGAATATTTAAAAATGCATCGTAAAGAACTTTTTTTTTAATATTTAAAAAATCATAATTCTGAAACCATTCTACTTATAAACACCAAACTTCACAGAAACACTTCTACAAGTACGTAATGAATATGATAAAAATTTCTAAACAATGACATAAAAACTAAAAGAAATCTGAAATTCACCCTTAAAAGACTATACTTACTTACTTACTCGCTGGCACTATCGAACCCGTAGGTTCATGGCCGCACGGACATAAGCTCTCCATACATCCCTATCCTGAGCTAATGCTTTCCAATCATTCCCTGTATAATCTACTTCCCTCAAATCATAGTTAATGATGTTCTCCCACCTCATTCTTGGTCTACCAACTGGGCGTTTTCCTTCTGGCTTTCCTACAAGAAGTTTCCATGCACGTCTTTCATTCCCCATACGTGCAACATGTCCTGCCCATCGCAGTCTACGGGACTTAACTGTTCTTATTATATCTGGCTTCCTATAAAGACCATGTAGTTCATTGTTATGTAATCTTCTCCATTCACCTGTCTGTTCATCTCTCTTTGGTCCAAAAAATTTTCCTAAGAACTTTATTCTCAAATACTTGTAATCTCCTTTCCTCCCTTAAAGTAAGAGTCCATGTTTCGCACCCATATAATAATATCTGGTAGAATAATAGTTTTATATATTTTCAGCTTAACGTTTTTTTAAAGGAGTTGGGACATCAAGAGTCTCTGCAATGCATAATAGCACGCATTTCCAGAATTGAGCCTATGTTTAATTTCTTTGTGCATCTCATTCCTATTTGTGATTATTGTTCCTAGGTATTTGAATTCAGCCAATTCCTCAAAATTTCCCTCATTTGTCATTAGCTGTCCATTTCCATTATATAATGTATTTTTACGTGTGACCATATATTTAGTTTTACTGATATTTACTTCCAGTCCTAATTTCTTAGTGTTACTCAATAGTGTGTGCGTGTTGGCCTTTAGTATCTCCTCGCTATCGGCCAGTAGTACTACATCATCAGCATAAAAGACTATATTACGTAGAAGTGAAGATATACATGAAGAATTGCAAATTGCATCCCTCCTAGATAAATTAAAACTCGCAGAACAAAATGGATTTAACATATAGACAGAATGTAATTAAGCTAAAAAAAAACTGGAAATAATAATATGCACTTCTAGACAAGAGCCGCTGTGGTCTCGAGGTAGCGTGCTGCCTTGTCACGCAGCGGGCGCGGGGTTCGATCCCCGGTCGGGGCAGTTTTTCTGGGTGTGGTTTTTATCGGACTTTTTCCTCACCTATAAGACAAAATGTCAGGAAAACTTTAAGGCCCAAACGGTCCTTGAAATCATATGGCCATCATCATCATCCTTATCATTATCATCGTCATCATCATCCTTCACCGGTGTGGAAAGCAACCAAAAGCTATCACACCTACAATTCCCTAGTAAAGCTGCAAGCATAGCATGAAAATGTTATGATTGCAGTGAAGGACCTACCTTCGGGCAAAATTACTATGGATGGAGATATATATATATATATATATTGTTACAAGCATCATTACTTGGAGCAGAACTTTGACTATTAACAACAAAAACAAATAAGTATATTTTGGCAACTGATATGGATTTTATACGAAGGGCAGCAAGAATTTCATGAAGAGAAAAAAAAAATAGACTCATTTATAAGGGAGAAAATGTAGATTAAAGACACTATTTTAGATTTTATTAAACTCGGAAATTAAGATGTTTTGGACATGTCCAGCGAATGGAAGATGATGACTAGCAAAATGAGTTATAGAATGGAAACCTGAGGTAAGACGAGGCAGAGGAAGACCTAAAACTTCGTGGAGTCAGGGAATATATTTATACATGAAGGAGAAACATCTACAACCAGGATATTGGATGGACCGACAAAATTGGTTATTGGGAATCTGACGATGTCAAAGACATTAAACAATCAATATATATATATATATATATATATATACACATATATATATCATCAACATCAACCGGTATCATAGCAGCTGCCGCCGTCTTCCGGAAACCAAACGCCATTCCTCTCTGTCCATTCATTGATCTTCCTGCATTCCTCTGATATTCATAGCTGCTTGTGCCCCTTCTATCTAAGTTTTCTTCGGTCTTCCTCTCTTCCTCCTTTCATTGGGATCCATTCCATAACAATTTTTGGCAATCTTTTGACATGGCCATACCACTGTAATCTTTTCTTTTCTATAATGTCTATGATGTCCGGTTCCTCTAGTACACCCATAATTTCCCACATTTCTTTATTTCATATTCTATGCATTCTAAATTTACCAGCTGATCTTCTTAAAACATCCATTTCTGTACTTAAAATTCTTTTAATTTCCCTGGTAGGAATTTGCCAGACTTCAGCACCATATGTTAAAATGCTCTGAATTATGGTTTGATATATTTGTAATTTTCTATTTTGTGTAATATTTTTGCTCCACCAATCAGAGTTTAAAGCATTTATTGCTTGTTTTGTTTGTGCGATTTCTATTTTTAATTTCCACTGTGTTATCGCCTGAATGGTCTAATTTTGTTCCTAAATAATAATCATCACCATCATCATGAACAAATTCGTTTTAGGCCATGTGGCCTGTACGGTAAACCTAGCGAAGATGGTCTTGATCTTTCCACCGATGTTTTGGTCTTCCTTGGTCCCTTGTTCCTAAATAAGTGCATTCAATACCAGGTTTTAGTTCTTCTCCATTGTTGAAATTTATATTTTCCATTTCTTCTCCTATATACAGATATATAGTTTTCTCAATGTTTATATAAAGTTCCCATTTTTCATATTCTTCTTTTAGTTTTCTAGCCATATATTCTATGTCATCGTGGTCTTGTGCTATTAATACCTGGTCATCTGCAAATTTTAGTGAATATATATATATATATATATATATATAAATGTGTCTAAATGGCTCAACGAGTAGGGTGCGTGTAGGCAAACAGTTTTCAGACACTTTTGAAATCCAGAATGGGTTGAAGCAAGGAGATGCACTATCTCCTCTACTATTTAATTTTGTACTAGAGCATGCCATTAAATCTTTAGAGAATGAGGAAGGCTTACAACTGAATGGTATTAATAAGCTGTTAGTTTATGCTGATGATGTAGTACTACTGGCCGATAGCGAGGAGATACTAAAGGCCAACACGCACACACTATTGAGTAACACTAAGAAATTAGGACTGGAAGTAAATATCAGTAAAACTAAATATATGGTCACACGTAGAAATTCATTATGTAATGGAAATGGACAGCTAATGACAAATGAGGGAAATTTTGAGGAATTGGCTGAATTCAAATACCTAGGAACAATAATCACAAATAGGAATGAGATGCACAAAGAAATTAAACATAGGCTCAATTCTGGAAATGCATGCTATTATGCATTGCAGAGACTCTTGATGTCCCAACTCCTTTCAAAAAACGTTAAGCTGAAAATATATAAAACTATTATTCTACCAGTTATATTATATGGGTGCGAAACATGGACTCTTACTTTAAGGGAGGAAAGGAGATTACAAGTATTTGAGAATAAAGTTCTTAGGAAAATTTTTGGACCAAAGAGAGATGAACAGACAGGTGAATGGAGAAGACTACATAACAATGAACTACATGGTCTTTATAGGAAGCCAGATATAATAAGAACAGTTAAGTCCCATAGACTGCGATGGGCAGGACATGTTGCGCGTATGGGGAATGAAAGACGTGCATGGAAGCTTCTTGTAGGAAAGCCAGAAGGAAAACGCCCAGTTGGTAGACCAAGAATGAGGTGGGAGAACAACATTAACTATGATTTGAGGGAAGTAGATTATACAGGGAATGATTGGAAAGCATTAGCTCAGGATAGGGATGTATGGAGAGCTTATGTCCGTGCGGCCATGAACCTATGGGTTCGATAGTGCCAGTGAGTGAGTGAGTATCATCATCATCATCATGAACAAATTCGTTTTAGGCCATGTGGCCTGTACGGTAAACTTAGCGAAGATGGTCTTGATCTTTCCACCGATGTTTTGGTCTTCCTTGGTCCCTATGTCCAGTTGGGGTATATTGGAATGCCAATTTTGGAAGTCTATTTCTTGCCATTCTGATTTCCGACTCTTGCATTAAAATCACCAGCAATTATGAGATAATCTTGTTTATTTACTTTGTCAATGGTTTCTTGTAAAATATCATAAAATTCTATGGTTTCTGAATCGTTTCCTTCTACAGGGGCATAAATTCCAATTATAGTCAAATTATGTCCTAAAATTTTTATTCTAACTGTTACGATTTTTGGGGAAATCCATTGGTAATATAAAATGTTGTGTTGCAAATTTTTCCTTATTAAAATTGCGACTCCTGATGATGCCCAGTTCTCTGCTGGAACTCCAGAATAAATCATTACATATTTTCCTAATTCTTCTGATCCTTTGTTCTTCTTTTTTGTTTCCGAAATAATGGCAATGTCAATTTTTCTTTTGTCTAACTCTACTTCTAACTCTTCTTCTTTATGTGTTATTCCTCTCACATTCCATGTTGCAACCTTAATCATTAACCTATTTCTTGCTTTGTCGTCATCAGTGTGATCATTCCAGTCTTTGCTTAAGTTTCTTCGAGTAGTAGGAAGTCCCCTGGGTTGGTTACCAACCATCCACAGAGCAAGACTAGTGGTAGGGCTGCTACCTTATAGCCTCTAGTCAGGCGTTCAAAATATGGAATTTCCTCCATATTCGATGGAACGGTTATACCGCCGTGACTCGGTTCCCATTACCTCGTTAGTTAAAAGCAGGGTGTACCACGTGCAGGTGAGGTTGAGAATTAGGTAGGAGAGGTTATAGAATGCACATCACTACCTCTTACACCCCAGTGCCAGTGAGTGAGTGAGTATATATATATATATATATATATATATATATATATATATGTGTGTGTGTGTGTGTGTATGTGTGTGAATATATATATATATATATATATATATATATATATATATATATATATTTCGTGAACCAACAAAATTGGACATTAATTTTGAGTTGCTGAAGAGTTCGGTTGGTTTACGCAGTTACTGCGTGACAGACATTTTTTTTTTAATCTAGTAATTCTCAATCGAGGTGACTATGTTATTAAGACGCGCAACAAGAGATGGAACTGGTTTCCACATGCATCAGCTGACAACGTGCGCCCATTCTTCTGGTGAACCACGCCCCCTTCCAAGTTGAGGTCAATCACCTCACAGTCCGCTTTCTCTCCCCCTTCTACACCTTGCTTCATTAATTCATTATAGAGACTCTAATGATGCAAATAACTGCGGGAGAAAACAGGTTGGCAAGACGTCATCGCCGTTATCAAGGACGTGGACCATCCAGGACACAAATAAGCAGGAACTGCATCAACAGCGAAATTCTTGGCAACTCTCATCCTATTCTTTTAACCCTTAAATTCGTAATGTATCCTTTTGGATACATCAGTTGGTTCAATTAATTTAATATTTTAAATAAATCAGAAGGAAACGAACAAAAAGAAACCACTTAAATGTGTGTCTAATTATACAATATACATAATAATAACAGTCTCACAACATTCCGTTTTCACTGCGGTCCGCCACATTCAAATGACTAACACAGTAAATGTATGTTTTGCAGATTTAAGGATTAAGGATTATTTTCTTTAAAAGTTCCTTATTCGCGGAGGATATATTCCGCAAATATAGAAACCGCGAATATGCAATGGTAATTTGTATGGGTATATAAGGGATACGTTTCAAGGTTACAGAATAAAATAAAAATCATCAAAAGCAATGTCACGAGTGATTTCAAACGTATCTACAGGATTTGCAAATCACGAGTGGCATTTGTTAGGACTATTTAACTCATGTCCCAAATGGGAGTCAATGACCAATCACATTTCAGTGATTTTTTTATTTACAACCAATCACAGTCGTGTTTCGCCTAGAATTTACCAACTAAAGTTTGTCATAATAAAGAAAGCACCTCCTTTTTAACATTCTGAATAGGTCATAGCATTATCTTGCAGTGACTGACTCAGAAATACGGCTACCAGATTGTATATATAGTGCATGAATGTCAACAGATAGCGCATACGGGAGATAATATAAAAACATTTGTAACAACTGATTATACCACAAAAAAAACACTGTTTGCACTTCCTTAAACGAATTATTTTCCAGGAAATGACGCAGAAAAATATAATTGACATTTTTACATCATAGGACATCAGAAATTAATTAATACCTATAACGTTGATTATAAATTTCTCCACTAGGGTGCATTCTTACAACATTGCGATCTTTTGGCAATAAATAATATGATCTGGTTGTAGTGATCGAACAAAAGAAGCAAATGAAGCGTACCAATCGTTTCTCATTTGTTTTCAGACATCGCAGTTTACATTAAATACATAAATATTTTAAAATAACTATATTTAAATAATGATTTGTGAGTAAACAGCTTAATTTTATTCGTTAAATAGTCATAAGTAATGCCACGAGTGATTTCCAAATTATCGATAAATTCACGACTCACGAAGTGAGTGTATACTCACAAATGACTATTTAAATATAGTTATTTTAAAATATTTATATATTTAATGTAAACGGCGATCTTTGAAAACAAATGAAAAACGTTTGCTACGCTTCATTTGTTCATCCACTGCAACCAGATCATATTATTTACTGCCAAATAGATATTGTAAGAATGCACCCTAGTGGGAAAAAAATGAAACACAAACTGTATATTATAACCAACATTATAGGTTAATTAATTAATTTCTGATGTCCTATGATACAAATATGTGAATTATATTTTTTTTGGAACGTAAATACCTGGGAAATAATACGTTTAAGAAAGTGCAAACAGTGGTTTCCTTTCATTGTGGCATAATCAATTGTTACACTTTTTTTTTCTATTATATATCGCAAGCGATATCTGGCTACATTCGTTCGCTATATATATATATATATATATATATATATATATATATATAATCTGTCCACCGCTGTTCTCTCCGGGTGGCGTGCTGCCTTGTCACGCAGCGGGCCCGGGTTCGATCCCCGGTCGGGGCAGTTTTTCTGGGTGAGGTTTTTATCGGGGTTTTTCCTCAGCTGTAAGACAAATGTCAGGAAAACTTCAAGGTCCAAACGGTCCCCGAAATCATATGGCCATCATCATCCTTACTATCATCATTATCATCATCATCCTTCACCGATGTGGAAAGCAACGGAAAGCTACCACACCTACAATTACCTAGTACAGCTGCAAGCATAACGTGAAAATGCTATGATTGCAGTGAAGGACCTGCCTTCGGGCAGAATTACTATGGATGGATATACAATATGGGAGCCACATGCATTCTAGGATTCTTACATCTTAATATATAAATTGCTATATGCAACGTATTTCTTAGAGAGTCAGTCAGTGGAAACACAATGCTCTGACCTGTTCAAAATATTACAAAGGAGGAGCTTTTTTTAATATGATAAACTTAAGCTGATAAATATCGTGATGTTCAAACCCAGCCGGGATCGATGGATTTTTTAGGATGGAGCAAGACCTCCGGGAGAGACTTCAAGCCGAGTCTGAAGATTATCAGGCTCTTAAAAGAACCTTAAGCCCGAATGAAGAGACATCTAAGCTAAATTTACCGACCTTCTTCATCCCAGTAAAACCTTAGTTCCCTACTAGATGTCTCATTGGGTCGGTATGTTTACCGCATACCATTCATGACATATTTAGGGAAATAAGCGTAACTAAATTAATTGGGCTGTAGATAGACGTATTTCTTCAACTAACAATATCAATGAGCTTCTATTTTATGAGCAAGATAACTCTTTTTTTTTTAATTCCGAGATTTTACACATTTTTCTTGTTTAGTTATTACTCCAGAAAGGGAAATGTGGCACATTATATCAGTGTTTCCTTACTTGGTTCATAGATGGCATGAAAATACAGCCGGTGAGTTGTTTCTTGCAGAACTTGAGCAACAGTAATATACCATTAACTAACATATTTAAAATTTTTAGATGAACATTTTATGATAAACGGTACGAAAATGAACTGTCTTTTATTCGCAGATGACCAGATCATTGTAGCTTCCTCAGAAAATCAACTACAAAGATCAGTTTATAAATTATGGAAACTAATAAACGATTATAATTCGAAGATATCAACAGAGGAAACAGAGGCAATGGCATTTATTGGAACTCAGCATAAAATAACAAAAATTGTAATTGGAGCAAACATAATTGAACAAGTAACTTGTTTCAATTATCTGGGATGCATGATATCGTACCAGCAAAATTTGGGCATGGAGAAGACATTAGGGAAATTTCAACAGATATGTGGTTCAATAAGAAGATATTTGAGAAACAAGACCACAAGGGAAACACAATTAAAATTTTACAAAACAGTAGCCGTTCCAACGTTAACATACGGGTCTGAGACTTCGCCTTTAACGATCTCTGATAAAAATAAAATTGAGACAATAGAAATGAGATTTCTCAGATCAGTTGCAGGTGTATCCCTAAGAGATCAAAAGGGAATTCAAGAGTCACAAATATATAATATCTTCTTCTTCTTCCTTCCAAGTATTAGGCCAAGGCCTGTTACGATCCTATAGAAAATTTTCCCTCCAGCGTTTTGATCCTTCCGGGAAATTCTCGTATAAGACTTGAAAGCATAATAATAGTCCCTTCGATTGGTTGCTGGCCAAAGGAAGGCAAGACCAGTGATGGGGCTGCCATCTTATAGCCTCTGGTCAGGCTTTTCTGGAGAAGAAAAGAAAATAAAGGAAAGAAGAAATGGAAGAAAGGAAAGACTCCCTAGCCCTCGGATGCCCTAATAGCGTCGGGGTCGAAAAAACAAGAGTTAACCAAGAGAGGTTAGATAGTAAAGTTAAAAGAGTGCAAAACACAAGTAAGTGGAAGAAATGTTTTGCTCAGCTTGGGCACCTTGTGGTCGCCATCCACATATCCCCTAGATGAGGACCCCTGAGGGTATATAAACGAGAGAATACACAGAAATAAACGAAATTGGTTTGAACATATACAAAGAATGCCAAATGATCATTTATCAAAACAGCTGCTTCATTATAGGCCTCTAGACCGAAGAAACGTAGGAAGACCAAAACGTCATTGGAAAGACGACCTGCACCTGCAGCACATAGTGCACCGGGCAGCGGAACGGGACAACAGGCCCATACCTTGAAGATGATGATGATGGGTTGGTTGCTTTTTGCAGAATGTTGTCCAATTAAAACACAGGTACTATCTCCTCTGTTATTTAATTGTGTACTAGAGCATGCCATCAAATCTTTAGAAGATAAAGAAGAGATACAACTCAATGGCACAATAAAACTTGCTCAAAGCGGAATCGGATGGGACAATTTTTTTCCATATTAGACAAAACTGTGCATAATAAAAACTAAAACTTATTAATAATGTTAGATTATAGAGAACCGTATATGTATTTTTACACACCTTGAAATACATTTAGTTAATTGGTGTTTTGCTAATTGCAAGTGTCCTGGCAGAGGGAGGAAATTTCAAGATCGTGAGGAAGGCATGGAATAGAGAAAGTTAATAGGTACCAAACACATGTGAGTTTAATGTAAACTCCATCATCGGGTTTCCAATCATCGGAATCCATTATCTATTTCCTGGTTACTTTCCAATCGCACACGATAACCTGCTCGCTAGTTGTTTCCAATAAACTATACTTACGTACTCACTGGCACTATCGAACCCGTAGGTTCATGGCCGCGCGGACATAAGCTCTCCATACATCCCTATCCTGAGCTAATGCC
This sequence comes from Diploptera punctata, assembly GCA_030220185.1. Classification (NCBI taxonomy): domain Eukaryota; kingdom Metazoa; phylum Arthropoda; class Insecta; order Blattodea; family Blaberidae; genus Diploptera; species Diploptera punctata. The sequence continues at coordinate 726,309 of JASPKZ010008873.1, read as the reverse complement.
TTCCAATCATCTCCTGTATAATCTACTTCCCTCAAATCATAGTCAATGTTATTCTCCCATCTCATTCTTGGTCTACCAACTGGCCGTCTTCCCTCTGGGTTTCCTACAAGAAGCTTCCATGCAAGTCTTTCATTCCCCATACGTGCAACATGTCCTGCCCATCGCAGTCGACGAGACTTAACTGTTCTTATTATATCCGGCTTCCCATAAAGACCATGTAGTTCATTATTATGAAGTCTTCTCCATTCACCTGTCTGTTCATCTCTCTTTGGTCCAAAAATTTTCCTAAGTACTTTATTCTCAAATACCTGTAATCTCCTTTCCTCCCTTAAAGTAAGATGCCATGTTTCGCATCCATATAATATAACTGGTAGAATAATAGTTTTATATATTTTCAGTTTAATGTTTTTTGAAAGGAGTTGGGACATCAAGAGTCTCTGCAATACATAATAACACGCATTTCCAGAATTGAGCCTATGTTTAATTTCTTTGTGCATCTCATTTCTATTTGTGATTATTGTTCCTAGGTATTTGAATTCAGCCACTTCCTCAAAATTTCCCTCATTTGTTATTAGCTGTCCATTTCCATTATATAATGTATTTCTACGTTTGACCATATATTTAGTTTTACTGATATTTACTTCCAGTTCTAATTTTTTAGTGTTACTCAATAGCGTGTGCGTGTTGTCCTTTAGTATCTCCGCTATCAGCCAATAGTACTACATCATCAGCATAAACTAACAGCTTATTAATACCATTGAGTTGTAAGCCCTCCTCATTCTCTAAAGATTTAATGGCATGCTCTAGTACAAAATTAAATAGTAGAGGAGATAGTGCATCTCCTTACTTCAATCCATTCTGGATTTCAAAAGTGTCCGAAAACTGTTTGCCTACACGCACCCTACTCTTTGTGTCATTTAGACACATTCGTATAAGTTTAACTAACTTTTTAGGAATTCGGAACTCCAGCAGGATACGTACTATATAACTTCTCCCTCTTAATTGAATCATATGCTTTTTTGAAGTCTACATATAGTTGATGTACAGTACCATTATATTCCCATTTCTTTTCTAAAATTTGTCTTATACTAAAAATCTGATCTGTTGTAGACCTGTTTCTTCTAAATGCAAATAAAAAGTCCGTCACGAAAGTTGGTTTCGGGATGAAATACAGTACAAGCTCCTCATTCGCGGGTTAAAATTTGCGACCGATCAGATAAATTATAACCCAGGATGGAGAAGATGCAAATTCTGGTCAACATGATTTTTGTCTCATGAGTACCAATAGTTGTACTTAATGCAGTTTTTTATCATGTTTTCAAATATGTATTCGGAATTTCTCCATCACCCACAGTTTTTTTTATTTCAATTTCAATTAATGGATTTAAATAATTATTTTTAATAAACGTTTTTTCGTCCATTTGTCCATTGTAAAATAAACGGGGAACACTTTCATCAGGAGATTTCAGCTATGGAAAAGAGATATCAAGGCAAATGGAATCCTAATATGCTGGTCGATTATTTTTGGATCATTAAGAGGGATGCTCCACAAGCGAAATATAGCAGAAAATCGTCATTTCTTACTTCCTAAGCGAGTCCGAATGTTCGAATATTGTGTAGTTACGAATGTAGAAAATATTAGTGTTTGAAATTATAAAAACCTGTCTCTCGGAAACCTTGCGTGATGGAGAAAAACCGATATCATATTTGAATTCAGGAGCAAAAATACTATCAGAATCACATGTTTTTCTTTCTGAGTAAAAAAAGTTTATTTTTTGTTGCTCAGTGTTACTTGTGTCAACAACAGATCAGAAATGGGGTCTGAAAATCAACAAAAACAAAACAGAGTATTTAACAAATGACCCAGATGAATTATATTATTGATGGGTTAAAAGTAAAGAAGACCGATAGTTTCTGTTATTTGAGATCAATTATAGAGAAACATGGGACATCAAATAAAGAAATAGCAATAAGGATTAGTAATGGAAGAAAACCATAGGAATGTTAAACTCTATACTATGGAGTAAAAACATCATTAACAGAACAAAACAACTAATTTATAAATCCATACTAGAAAGTATAATGTTAGATGGATCGGAAGTCTGGACAATGGAAGGCTTACAACTGAATGGTATTAATAAGCTGTTAGTTTATGCTGATGGTGTGGTACTACTGGCCGATAGCGAGGAGATACTAAAGGCCAACACGCACACACTATTGAGTAACACTAAGAAATTAGGACTGGAAGTAAATATCAGTAAAACTAAATATATGGTCACACATAGAAATACATTATATAATGGAAATGGACAGCTAATGACAAATGAGGGAAATTTTGAGGAATTGGCTGAATTCAAATACCTAGGAACAATAATCACAAATAGGAATGAGATGCACAAAGAAATTAAACATAGGCTCAATTCTGGAAATGCGTGGTATTATGCATTACAGAGACTTTTGATGTCCTAACTCCTTTCAAAAAACGTTAAGCTGAAAATATATAAAACTATTATTCTACCAGTTATATTATATGGGTCCGAAACATGGACTGTTACTTTAAGGGAGGAAAGGAGATTACGAGTATTTGAGAATAAAGTTCTTAGGAAAATTTTGGACCAAAGAGAGATGAACAGACAGGTGAATGGAGAAGACTACATAACAATGAAATACATGGTCTTTATAGGAAGCCAGATATAATAAGAACAGTTAAGTCTCGTAGACTGCGATGGGCAGGACATGTTGCACGTATGGAGAATGAAAGACTTGCATGAAAGCTTCTTGTAGGAAAGCCAGAGGGAAAACGCCCAGTTGGTAGATCAAGAATGAGGTGGGAGAAAACATTAACTATGATTTGAGGAAGTAGATTATACAGGGAATGATTGGAAAGCATTAGCTCAGGATAGGGATGTATGGAGAGCTTATGTCCGCGCGGCCATGAACCTACGGGTTCGATAGTGCCAGTGAGTAAGTAAGTAATGTCAGAAACTAGGTCGGACCTTTTATTCGAGATTTGACAATTTATAATTTTCCGCTATATGCTCCCAAACAATGAGAAAATTGAACTTACAGTTACGTAGGCGGGATGTCTTAGTCTTGCCATAACGGCGCTGTTTCTTCTTATTGTCCTTCTCTTGAAACTCCTCCAGTTCTTCTTCATTATTGTTATTATTATTACTATCAGCTGGATCCCCATGTTTCAACACTCCTAAAATCCCCATATTTATAGCACTTCCCCTATCAACAATATTTTCCACATCTAAATACTATATACACGCACTTTCAAATCACAGTATGTACTTTTTCGCGAAATTTATCGCTAAAACTATATTATAATTCACAGAGATTAACATTTCTTAGCATAATCTTATCAGCACGACATCAATTAGAAACCATGTTGTTCGCTGAACTCAACATCCTGAAATGGCTATTTTTTTCGCTGAGATGGTTGCTGAAAATGTGACTTCAGCACCTCTAGTTTTTTCTGCAATTAAATTAAAACAAGACAAGTATGCAAAACTCGCACCTCGCTGCAGAACTGTCGCGAACACATTCAAAGTTGAAAACTACGTCATAGGGAAGTTGTGTTGCAGAACTAGTTTGATATACATTTTTTTTTCGGATGGCCACATTCAAGTGTTGAACTATTTTTTTTTCGGAGTTCTAAAACCAATGGCGAAAGCAACGTGAATGGAGGAGGAGTTGTAAAGAAAAAGGGGGTCTTCTTGTCGCGGCAAAACCGCAAGAAGTAGGGACAGAAGAAGGTCCTCCTCCCTCCATCAGGAGTGTACGGTATATTTCATATGTTCTCCTTCAGTCAACATGTCCCACATCGAACTTGAACTTGCTACAGCATGTTGCAGTCTATCCAAATCATTTTATTATTATTCTTTTTCTTTTCTTTCTATTTTCTTCTTCCCTTCCTGGTTTAGGTATTGATTGCCTGTTCCGTCATCAATAGATTTAAGATCATCTCTTCCGAGGATGTCCGACATCTCTTCTTCCTCTCGGAAAACAATGTAAGATTTTCTTTGGCTATTAAACTTATGTCCCAAATGGGAGTCAATGACCAATCACATTCCAATGAATTTTGATTTACAACCAATCACAGTCGTTTTTCACCTCGATTTTATAAATTTATTTTATCACATTAAAATCAATAGCATACCAAAAGCAGCATACAACTATTCACCACGAGGAAGAAGAGGTTTGGGAAGAGCAAGGAAAAGATGGAAAGAGCAGTAATTTGGAGTCGGAACAGGCCAGTAAATAAGCCTAAACCGTGAAGAAGAAGAAGAAGAAGGAAAATCAAGCTACTCTTTTTTAACATTCTGAACAGGTCAGAGCATTATTCTGCAGTGACTGACTTCTAAAAAATACGTTGAATGTAACAATTTATATATTAAGATGTAAGAATCCTAGAATGCAAGTGGTTCCCAGATTGTATATGTAGTGCACGAATGTAAACAGATACTGCTTGCGGGATATAATAGAAAAACATTTGTAGAAATTGATTATACCACAAAAAAACACTGTTTGCACTTTCTTAAACGTATTATTTCCCAGGTATTTACGTTCAAGAAAAATAGAATTTACATCATAGGACATCAGAAATTAATTAATAACCTATCCATCCATAGTCATCCTACCCCGAGGGCAGGGCTTTCACTGCAATCATAGCATTTTCATGCTATGCTTTGCAGCTTTACTAGGGAATTGTAGGTGTGGTAGCTTCCCGTTGCTTTCCACACCGGTGAAGGATGATGATGATAATGATAAGGATGATGATGGCCATACGATTTCGGGGACCGTTGGGCCTTAAAGTTCTCCTGACATTTGTCTTACAGGTGAGGAAAAACCCCGATAAAAACCTCACCCAGAAAAACTCTCCCTACCGGGAATCGAACCCGGGCCCACTGCCTGACAAGGCAGCACACTACCTGGGTAATCTTTCTTCTTGCATTCGTCGTACGTGCCCATACCAATTAATTGCTTATACCGTATATAATCTACTACTGAATAACCATTATTCATTTTTTCTCTTATGACAGTATTTCTTATTTTGTCTAATTTTGAACATCTTGCTGCTCTCCTCAAGAAATCAATTTCCATCGACATAAGTTTTTGTTCTAAGTTTTTGATTAACTTCCAAACTTCAGCTCCATATGTGACAGTACTTCTCACTATTGAATTATATATTTGTAACTTATTTCCTGGTTATATGTCTGTTCCATAAGACTCCATTCATCATTGCTGTTATTGCTCTACCTTTATTTATTCTGTTCTTAATATTACTTTCTTGTTTATTCTCTTTATCTAATTTTACTGCCACATACTCAAATTCTTCACATCCTCTAATATAGCCCTTTTCATTTTCTAACACAGCTGATATCACATCCTAAATATTTCAAGTGGGACACGTGTTCAATCATTTCGTCTCTAATGTTTATTTTTGCGCGCAGAGAGTTTCTTCCACAAAATGGCATTACTTATGTTTTACTTACTGAAATTATAATCGTTGCATAATGTATTCAGTTTATGAGCAGCTGTATGTAATGTATATTATATCACGGTGTAATAAGACTAAATGATCATTTTATTCTTCTGCTTAAAATGTGTCCGGCCACAAGGCCTGCTACGAACTTACACAAAAAACTCAACCCAATTCTTAGCGGGACTATTGCAGATCTTCAGTCATAAGATCATAACTAATATTGACTTACTGGCACTAAAGAAACCGTAGGTTCATAGCCGCGCGGATATCTCTCCATACATCCCTATCCTGAGCTATTGCTTTCCGGCCATTCCCTGCATAATTTACCTACCTCAAATCATGGTTAATGTCATCCTCCCGCCTCTTTTCTGGTCTACCAAATTATCGTTTTCCCTCTGGCTTTCCTATAGTTTCCATGCCCCTTTTTCATTCCACATTCGTGCTAAAGTTCTGCCCATCGCAGCCCACGAGACATACAGCATCTTCCAATCATACACCATGCGCATGTGCCAACAAAAACGAAGCGGTTTAATCTATGGAATCACGGGATGCAGCCAACATATACACGATATTTAACGAACCTAAAAGCTAACCTAATGCAATTTAAGTACTCTAACATGTGAAAGGCTAACTTTAAAGCAAATCTAACGCAATTTAAGTACTCTAACCTGTGAAAGACCAACTTAAAAGCTAATCTAACGCAATTTAAGTACTCTAACCTGTGAAAGGCCAACTTTAAAGCTAATCTAACGCAATTTAAGTACTCTAACCTGTGAAAGACCAACTTAAAAGCTAATCTAACGCAATTTAAGTACTCTAACCTGTGAAAGACCAACTTAAAAGCTAATCTAACGCAATTTAAGTACTCTAACCTGTGAAAGGCCAACTTTAAAGCTAATCTAACGCAATTTAAGTACTCTAACCTGTGAAAGACCAACTTAAAAGCTAATCTAACGCAATTTAAGTACTCTAACCTGTGAAAGGCCAACTTAAAAGCTAATCTAACGCAATTTAAGTACTCTAACCTGTGAAAGACCAACTTAAAAGCTAATCTAACGCAATTTAAGAGCTCTAACCTGTGAAAGGCCAACTTTAAAGCTAATCTAACGCAATTTAAGTACTCTAACCTGTGAAAGCCCAACTTAAAAGCTAATCTAACGCAATTTAAGTACTCTAACCTGTGAAAGGCCAACTTTAAAGCTAATCTAACGCAATTTAAGTACTCTAACCTGTGAAAGGCCAACTTTAAAGCTAATCTAACGCAATTTAAGTACTCTAACCTGTGAAAGACCAACTTAAAAGCTAATCTAACGCAATTTAAGTACTCTAACCTGTGAAAGACCAACTTAAAAGCTAATCTAACGCAATTTAAGTACTCTAACCTGTGAAAGGCCAACTTAAAAGCTAATCTAACGCAATTTAAGTACTGTAACCTGTGAAAGACCGACTTAAAAGCTAATCTAACGCAATTTAAGTACTCTAACCTGTGAAAGACCAACTTAAAAGCTAATCTAACGCAATTTAAGTACTCTAACCTGTGAAAGACCAACTTAAAAGCTAATCTAACGCAATTTAAGTACTCTAACCTGTGAAAGGCCAACTTAAAAGCTAATCTAACGCAATTTAAGTACTCTAACCTGTGAAAGGCCAACTTAAAAGCTAATCTAACGCAATTTAAGTACTCTAACCTGTGAAAGGCCAACTTAAAAGCTAATCTAACGCAATTTAAGTACTCTAACCTGTGAAAGGCCAACTTAAAAGCTAATCTAACGCAATTTAAGTACTCTAACCTGTGAAAGACCAACTTAAAAGCTAATCTAACGCAATTTAAGTACTCTAACCTGTGAAAGACCAACTTAAAAGCTAATCTAACGCAATTTAAGTACTCTAACCTGTGAAAGATCAACTTAAAAGATAATCTAACGCAATTTAAGTACTCTAACCTGTGAAAGACCAACTTAAAAGCTAATCTAACGCAACTTAAACACTCTAGCCTGTGAAAGAATGCAACGCCCAAAAATAAATAGTAAGTTCTGAAATTCTGAAGTATATGTGTACAGTTAATTAGTACATATTTTATGTTGGCTGCACTGGAACACGTATATTTGTTGTTGCATAGAATAATCGTTAAAATTAATATGGCTGCCACGTCTTCAAGCTACGTATGTAGTTAAATATCATAGAAAAATATATTCAAATAATCGTTAGAAAAAATGTAAAAAAAACATTGTAAATGGTGGAAAATAAGTTGGAAAATGAAACCCGAAGAATAATATTTGACAGGAGTTTATAAGAAATTTAAAAAGTCGCGTCACAGGTTGTAAAGTTAAGTCAACTTTTCTTATTATATCTGGTTTCCTTTACAGACCATGTAGTTCACTGTTATGTAGTTCTCCATTCAATTGTCTGTTCATCTCCCTTTGGTCCTAAAATCATCCTAAGAACTTCATTCTTAAATGAACAGCCTCATGGGCTAGTGGTCAGCCTTTCTAACTATAGTTCATGAGATCCTGGGTTCGATTCCCGGTCAGATCATAGACATATGTTTTCTTAATGGGATTATTCCTGTGGTTGCCCATAGCCTAGCTTAGGCTAAGGACTCTCCTGGCGCTTCATTATCATTTATCACCCATCATATCATCGGGGTAACGTAAATTCGCCTTTCAGGTGTCCCATCTTAACAAATGGATTATGAATCCGCCAATGCCAGGGGACAAAGCCAGAAATGTCAAAAGACAACCCAGTGGCATTGAAATAAACTTTGTTCTCAAATATAAGTTTTTCTTTTTTAATTAAATTTACAGTGGGAGGAAACATTATGAGGTATTTATATTAATAAATGAGTTGGAGAAAATGTTTTAACATCTCACCTCACAAAGTTGCGTGTCTTCACGATACCGGTTTCAAAATTATAGTATTACTTCCATCTTCAGTCAAATTCCAGCTGTTGAAATTTCGTCGTTAACATCATCTTCTGAACTGCCATCTGGTGTAGATTTTACGAACTTGGAGATTAAATTATTCTCGTCGGGGATATCGAAATTCATTGCTTTATATTTATTCTTCTGAATGTATATCTTTTCCCAAATTGTTAATTCTATAGGTGTCTCCAAATGTTTCAAAATTTAGTGTCTTTTCAATTTCGCCATTTTTAGTTTTTCTAAAGTGTTCTTTTGTACGAATTTCTAAATTCCTTTTAGTTTTTCTTATATATACTTTATTGCAGTCATTGCAACTGATTTCGTAAATTCCAGATTTTTTACTATTTGGGATATTAACTGTCCCGCGCCGTAGCCGAGCGGTTAAGATAGGAAGCCTTGGCGCAGAGCTACGAGACTTGCGCTGGTTCGAGTCTTCATGGGGGAAGAAATTTTCTCATGGTATTTCGGCCAGTATGGGACCGGTGCCCACCCAGCATCGTGAGGCAATTGGGTAGCTACAATAAGTAGCGGCTCCAGGTTGAGAAACCAGCTATAACGGTTGGGGGACTCGACATGCTAACCATATGTCACCCCTACACTGGCTGTTGATCATCTACCTCTGTGATTGACACATGTGGATGTGAAGGGCCAGCAGCCGGCTGGTAAAAGGGCAACCGCTGAAAAGTGGAAAGACCCTCAATCGGATCGGATATTAACTTCCTTATTGGTTACTAGTAGATTATCCAGGCTAAATTTGTTAATCGGTGCTAATGTAATATCAAATTTCTTAAATATTTTTTGAAATTTTCTGTGTGTTTCAGAATGGTAAGTAATTTTCTTAAAATGTTTATTTCCTTTTGAATCAGGTTGTAGGGTGGTGTATTCTTTAAGTCTTTTTTTGGTGTTGGAATCTCTTTAACTTATTTATTATTATCTCCTTTCCAAAACCATTTGACTTAGCAATGTTTAAAATGTGATTGAATTCCTTCTTAAATTTTTCTTCACTTAATTTAGAAATTCGTACAAAAGAACACCTTAGAAATATTAAAAAATGGTGAAATTAAAAAATCAGCAATTGCAGGCCATAGTTTGCTAGAAAATCATAAAATCGAAAAAGACACTAAACTTTTGAAACATTTGGAGAAACCTTTAGAATTAACAATTTGGGAAAAGATATACATTCAGAAGAATAAATATAAATCAATGAATTTCGATATCCCCGACGAGAATAATTCAATCTCCAAGTTCATAAAATCTACACCAGATGGCAGTTGAGAAGATGATGATAACGACGAAATTTCAACAGTTGGAATTTGACTGAAGATGGAAGTAATACTATACTTTTGAAACCGGTATCGTGAAGACACGCAACTTTGTGAGGTGAGATGTTAAAACATTTTCTCCAACTCATTTATTAATAAGTTTTTCTCCTCATTTCAAGTAAGAGTTAATGTTACCCATCCATATAACTGGAAGAATCGGTTTTATAAATGTTCAGTTTCAATTTTTTTTAAGAGGTTGGCAGCTAAACCCTTATCAATGGGTGGTTCGTACAGGATTCAACTGTTTTGTTCTTCGTGATGATAATGTGAACATCCGCTACATCAGGGATATTGTTAGCACCTTTAAGGTGAATGACTGCCCCAGTAGTGGTTTGTACTTTATCAAGTTAATACCGGATCTTCTTGTAATTAATTCCGTCTCTGATACCCACCGACTTTCCATTCACTTGCAGATAGTCAAGCTTCGCACTCCACCTACAGGGGCAGGGAGTACTGTGCTCCCGGATATGGGAAAAAAAAAACATTTATCGATACTTTTATAACATTCCCCCCTTCTCTCTCTTTCCCTCTCTGTCACTCGCTCCCTTTGTCACTCGCTCCCTTTGTCTCTCGCTCCCTTTGTCTCTCGCTCCCTTTGTCTCTCGCTCCCTTTGTCTGTGTCTCTCGCTCTCTTTGTCTCTCGCTCTCTTTGTCTCTCGCTCTCTTTGTCTCTCGCTCTCTTTGTCTCTCGCTCTCTTTGTCTCTCGCTCTCTTTGTCTCTCGCTCTCTTTGTCTCTCGCTCTCTTTGTCTCTCGCTCTCTTTGTCTCTCGCTCTCTTTGTCTCTCGCTCTCTTTGTCTCTCGCTCTCTTTGTCTCTCGCTCTCTTTGTCTCTCGCTCTCTTTGTCTCTCGCTCTCTTTGTCTCTCGCTCTCTTTGTCTCTCGCTCTCTTTGTCTCTCGCTCTCTTTGTCTCTCGCTCTCTTCGTCTCTCGCTTTCTTCGTCTCTCGCTCCCTTTGTCTCTCGCTCTCTTTGTCTCTCGCTTTCTTTGTCTCTCGCTCTCTCTGTCTCTCGCTCTCTCTGTCTCTCGCTCTCTTTGTCTCTGTCTCTCGCTCTCTTTGTCTCTCGCTCTCTTTGCCTCTCGCTCTCTTTGTCTCTCGCTCTCTCTGTCTCTCGCTCTCTCTGTCTCTCTTTGTCTCTGTCTCTCGCTCTCTTTGTCTCTCGTTCCCTTTGTCTCTCGCTCTCTTTGTCTCTCGCTTTCTTTGTCTCTCGCTTTCTTTGTCTCTCGCTTTCTTTGTCTCTCGCTCTCTTTGTCTCTCGCTCTCTTTGTCTCTCGCTCTCTCTGTCTCTCGCTTTCTTTGTCTCTCGCTCTCTTTGTCTCTGTCTCTCGCTCTCTTTGTCTCTCGCTCTATTTGTCTCTCTACCTCTCTCTTCCACAGCTCATATTACACTGGTCAACATGATTTTTGTCTCAATAGTACCAATAGTTGTACTAAATGCAGTTTTTATCGTGTTTTCAAATATGTATTCGGAATTTCTCCATCACCCACAGTTTTTTTTATTTCAATTTCAATTAATGGATTTAAATAATTATTGTTTTAATAAACGTTTTTTCGTCCATTTGTCCATTGTAAATTAAACCAAATGAGCTAACTCAGGAGATTTCAGCTATGGTAAAGAGATATCAAGGCAAATGGAATCTTAATAAGCTGGCCGATTATTGTTGGACCATCAAGAGGGATGCTCCACAGTCGAAACATAGCAGATAATCATCATTTCTTACTTTCTAGGTGAGTCCGAATGTTCGAATATTGTGTAGTTACGAATGTAGAAAATATTAAAGTGTTTGAAATGCCTGTCTCTCGGAAACCTTACGTGATGGAGGAAAACCGGTGTCATATTTGAATTCAGGAGAAAAAAATACTATCAGAATCACATATTTTTCTTTCTGAGACAAAAAAAAAGTTTATTTTTTGTTGTTCAGTGTTATCAGAGAATTCTGAAGGAATGAAGCTATAGTTCAGTCACTAAAGTCTCCGGCTCTGACGTTTTCACGACAGTGTTGCCGATATGGATGTTCAGTGGGAGGGGCCGCTTTATGTATGCGGTTAGCAGAAATACAATTGACAACATCTCAGCAATTTTAAACCTTACTAGCGCGCTATAGCTGCGTCAAGAGCGGTGATTCGCTGTGACAAATGTTCACCCCCACTCAACTATTCCCTTATTGGCAGTAGAGGGCGAGTTCTCTTTTTTACCCTCGTACAACCTAAACGTCAGAGCCGGCAATCCAGCGGCTGGACTTTGTTGAGGTTGTTCCCATGAAACTATTCTTGAATTTTTTTCATATATTCAGTTATTTAAAATACCTAGGAACAATAATTACAAACAGCAATGACGTGCACAGAGATATTAAACAGTAATAATTCTGGAAATGCCTACTATTATACATTACAGGTAGTCCACCGCTGTGGTCTCGAGGTAGCGTCCTGCCTTGTCACGCAGCGGGCCCGAGTTCGATCCCTGGTCGGGACAGTCTCCTGGGTGAGGTTTTTATCGAGGTTTTTCCTCACCTGTAAGACAAATGTCACGAAACTTTAAGGCCCAAACGGTCCCTGAAATCATATGGCCATCGCAATCATCATTCATATTCATCTTAGGTTAAGCTTAAGATTAAGGACTCTCCTGGTGCACAACTATCATCAACATCATATCATCGGGGCAACGTAACCCCGCCTTCCAGGCGCCCCAACCTCAGAAGTGAGTTACAATTACGCCAATGCCAGGAGAGAACACCAAAAATGTCCAAAAGGACAAACTGGGGCATTAAACAAATAATAAAATACATTACAGGGACTCTTGTCCCAATTTCTCTAAAAAAAACATTATACTGAAAATATGTAAAACTATTATTCTCCCAGTTATATTATATGGATACGAAATATTGACTCTTACTTTAAGAGAGGAGAAAAGATAAGCATTTGGGAATAAAATTCTTAGGAAAAATTTTGGACCAAAAAAGAGATGAACAGACAGGTGAATGGAGAAGACTATTTAACAGTGACTTACACAATCGTTATGGAAAATCATATGTAATAAGAATAGTGAAGTCTCAGACTGCGATGGACAGGACATGTGGCATGAATGGGAAATGAAAGAGGGGCATGGAAGGTCCTTATAGGAAAATCAGTGAAAACACCCAGTTGGTAGACCAAGAATGTGATGGGAGAATAATATTAACCATGTTTGAAGGAAGTATATTATACAAAGGAAGAATGGAAAACTTTTTTTTCATGGCGCGACAGGCCTAGAAGGTCCTTGGCCTACAATCCGGCTGCTGCTTCACATCTACATGTCCTAATTGCATAGGTAGACGATCATCCAGCCAGTATAGAGGTGATACGTGGTCAGCATGATGGGTCCTCAAGTCGTTGATGGGTCCTCAAGTCGTTATAGCTGGTTTTCTGAACGTGGAGTCGCTTCTTATTATACTTACTTACTCACAGGCACTATCGAACCCGTAGGTTCATGGCCGCGCTGAAATAAGCTCTCCACGCATCCCTATGCTGAGCTAATGCTTTCCAATCATTCCCTGTATAATATACTTCTCTCAAATCATAGTTAATGTTATTCTCTCACCTCATTCTTGGTCTACCAACTGGGCGTTTTCCCTCTGGCTTTCCTACATGAAGCTTCCATGCAAGTCTTTCATTCCCCATACGTGCAACATGTCCTGCCCATCGCAGTCTACGAGACTTAACTGTTCTCATTATATCTGGCTTCCTATAAAGACCATGTAGTTCATTGTCATGCAGTCTTCTCTATTCACCTGTCCTGTTCATCTCTCTTTGCTCCAAAAATTTTCCTCCGATTCCGATTGAGGGTCTTTCCACTTTTCAGCGGTTGTCCTTTTACCAGCCGGCTGCTGGCCCTTCACATCCACATGTGTCAATCACAGAGGTAGATGATCAACAGCCAGTGTAGGGGTGACATGTGGCTAGCATGTCGAGTCCCCCAGCCGTTATAGCTGGTTCCTCAACCTGGAGCCGCTACTTATTGTAGCTACCCAATTGCCTTACGATGCTGGGTGGGCACCGGTCCCATACTGGCCAAAATTCCAAGAGAAAATGTCTTCCCACATGGGGACTCGAACCACCGCAAGTCCCATAGCTCTGCGCCTAGGCTTCCTACCTTAACCGCTCGGCTAAGAACTTTATTCTCAAATACTCGTAATCTCCTTTCCTCCTTTGAAGTAAGAGTCCATGTTTCACATCCATATAATATAACTGGGAGAATAATATCGCTTCTTATTATAGTTACCCAAATGCCTGACGATGCCTGGGTGGGCACCGGTCCCATACTGGCCGAAATACCATAAGAACATTTCTTCCCCCATGGAGACTCGAACCAGCGCAAGTCCCGTAGCCCTGCGCCAAGGCTTCCTACCTTAACCGCTCGGCTAAGAACTTTATTCTCAAATACTCGTAATCTCCTTTCCTCCTTTGAAGTAAGAGTCCATGTTTCACATCCATATAATATAACTGGGAGAATAATATCGCTTCTTATTATAGTTACCCAAATGCCTGACGATGCCTGGGTGGGCAACCGGTCCCATACTGGCCGAAATACCATAAGAACATTTCTTCCCCCATGGAGACTCGAACCAGCGCAAGTCCCGTAGCCCTGCGCCAAGGCTTCCTACCTTAACCGCTCGGCTAAGAACTTTATTCTCAAATACTCGTAATCTCCTTTCCTCCTTTGAAGTAAGAGTCCATGTTTCACATCCATATAATATAACTGGGAGAATAATATCGCTTCTTATTATAGTTACCCAAATGCCTGACGATGCCTGGGTGGGCACCGGTCCCATACTGGCCGAAATACCATGAGAACATTTCTTCCCCATGGAGACTCGAACCAGCGCAAGTCCCGTAGCCCTGCGCCAAGGCTTCCTACCTTAACCGCTCGGCTAAGAACTTTATTCTCAAATACTCGTAATCTCCTTTCCTCCCTTGAAGTAAGAGTCCATGTTTCACATCCATATAATATAACTGGGAGAATAATATCGCTTCTTATTATAGTTACCCAAATGCCTGACGATGCCTGGGTGGGCACCGGTCCCATACTGGCCGAAATACCATGAGAACATTTCTTCCCCCATGGAGACTCGAACCAGCGCAAGTCCCGTAGCCCTGCGCCAAGGCTTCCTACCTTAACCGCTCGGCTAAGAACTTTATTCTCAAATACTCGTAATCTCCTTTCCTCCCTTGAAGTAAGAGTCCATGTTTCACATCCATATAATATAACTGGGAGAATAATATCGCTTCTTATATAGTTACCCAAATGCCTGACGATGCTGGGTGGGCACCGGTCCCATACTGGCCGAAATACCATGAGAACATTTCTTCCCACATGGGGACTCGAACTACCGCAAGTCCCATAGCTCTGCACCAAGACATCTTATCTTAACCATCCACCACGACATCGGTCTTTCGAAAACATTAGCTCAAAATAGAGATCTATGTAGGCTTATTTCAGCGCCGCCATAAACATAGGGAGAAAAAAGTTAATCTTCTTCTTCTTCGGCTTTCCCCCCACTTATAGGTTTGCCATCTTCAGTTTCCATTTATTTCTATCATTCCAATCTCCGTCTTCCAAATTCCGATCATCCACTATAGTTCTGACGTAGGTTTCCATTTCCATCTTGGTCTCCCACGTTTATTTCTTCCAGGGGGTGACCATTGGTATATATTTTTTGGCCATCTTTCATTTTCATTCTTCGTACATGGCCATGCCATTTAAGCGTTTGATTTTCAATCCTCTTAACAACAGATGTGGTGACATTCATTTCTCTCCAAAGGAATTCATTTCTTATTTTATCCTGTCTTGTTTTTTGGAGGCTTCTTCTGAAATAATGAAATTCAACTGTTCTAATTTTATTCTTTTGTAATTCCGTCAAAAACCAAGTTTCACTTCCATATGACAAAATATTCTGTATTATGCTCTTATAAATTTTCATTTTAGTTTCCTTTGTAATATTTTTGTTCCAAATTATTCCATGTAATGTCTTAGTTGCATTTTTTGCCATTGCAATTTTAGTCTGTACATCTCTCTCACAGGTACCTAAACTTGTAATTATTGACCCAAGATATTTAAAAAATTCACACTTTTTCATTTTCCCTGTTTTAATTATGAGGTCATCCACATCCTTTCCCAAACACATATATTCTGTTTTCTGTAAATTTATATTCAGTCCCCATTTTTATATTCTTCCATTAGTTTATTTATCATATATTTCATATCATCTTCATCCCCTGCAAAAATTATTTGATCATCTGCAAACAACAATGAATGCAGTACTTTTCCTCCTATAGGAATACCCAATTCAGAACATTTTTTATACCACAAGTTAAGAGCCTGGTCTAAATAAATGTTAAAAAGAATTGGTGACAAACTGCATCCCTGCTTAGGCCTTTATTCACTGTGAATTCCTCTGTTAAATTATTCTGTATTTTTACTTTAGCTTTTGTATTACTGTAGATCCTCCTAACAATGTTAATCAATTTATCACAAATAAAAAGTTAATCTGAAAATTTATAATACTTTGCAGTTACTTTAGAAAACCCTGTACAAGACGTGTTGCTAACGTGACTTGAAGAAACGGTACTGAGGGGGTGTCGAGATGCGGGTGAACCCGTTTTGCATGATGTAGGTCGCGTCACTTCCTGTATCACATGAACCAGATAATCCCGACACCCGGAAACTTGGTGTTACTCGAATTTTACAGTTCGCTGTCCCCCCTCGTGACTCGCAGTTCATTACAATTAGGTCCGCACTTCAACGCACTAATCAAATATTTAACCTTTCAAAGATGGATACTCATTTATTACTAGAAACATACAAGAATGTATTCCAATGTCACTCTACCCATATATTACTCGCACAAGCGAAGTGTGCACGGCTGAACGGGAGTGTCTTGGCGCTAGTGTCCTGGGATGCAACTTACTTACTCACTGGCATTATCGAACCCGTAGCGGACATAAGCTCTCCATACATCCCTATCCTGAGCTAATGCTTTCCAATCATTCCCTGCATAATCTACTTCCCTCAAATCATAGTTAATGTTATTCTCCCACCTCATTCTTGGTCTACCAACTGGGCGTTTTCCCTCTGGCTTTCCTACAAGAAGCATCCATGCACGTCTTTCATTTCCCACGTGCAACATGTCCTGCCCATCGCAGTCTACGAGACTTAACTGTTCTTATTATATCTGGCTTCCTATAAAGACCATGTAGTTCATTGTTATGTAGTCTTTTCCATTCACCTGTCTGTTCATCTCTCTTTGGTCCAAAAATTTTCCTAAGTACTTTATTCTCAAATACTTGTAATCTCCTTTCCTCCCTTAAAGTAAGAGTCCATGTTTCGCACCCATATAGTACTGGTACAATAATAGTTTTGCAACAGCGCTCATAAAAAGGTTGTAGTTTTAAAAAACTAAAAGAATACGCTTTATTAGAAAACCGAACTAAAAAATGAAAAATAATTTTAATTTCCAACACAATTGGGATACAAGACTTGCATGGAAGCTTCTTGTAGGAAAGCCAGAGGGAAAACGCCCAGTTGGTAGACCAAGAATGAGGTGGGAGAATAACATTAACTATGATTTGAGGGAAGTAGATTATACAGGGAATGATTGGAAAGTATTAGCTCAGGATAGGGATGTATGGAGAGCTTATGTCCGCACGGCCATGAACCTACGGGTTCGATAGTGCCAGTGAGTAAGTAAGTAAGTAACACGCTTGTGATAAAATTAAAGTGGTCAACAAAAAAATCATCTCCAACACATCTAGAATAAAACTAGAGTTATCTACAAAAAATAATTTACCATCAAAAGCGTGGGGTGCTCTATATCAATTAATATATTTGATATTAAAGAGATATTGGTAAAAGTAAAGTCTCTAAGAAGAAAACATAAAAACCACAAAAAGCTCCCCACGCTGTTGATGTTTTTTTTTGTAGATAACTCTAGTTTTATTCTATATGTGTTGGAGATGATGTTTTTGTTGGCCACTTTAATTTTATCCCAAGCGTGTTGGAAATTAAAGTTATTTTTTATTTTTTAGTTTGGTTTTTCTAATAAAGCGTGTTGTTTTAGTTTTTTTAAAACTGTTATTTATTTATTTTAATTTTTAGTTTAATTGATTGTCATAAAACGGAATCCCATGAAAAATGTAATTGCTTACGATATTTTTAGTGTCTAGGCACGAATATAATTATATATTTTAAAAGTATTATTATCCAACATTATTATAATATTTTTGAATATTTTATATGGATGGATAGTTACAGTTAATCGTACCCTTCTCATATTTTTTGGATAAATTACAATGTGGTAAGTTTACAAAATTGTCATTAATATTTTACAGAATAAGATAAAAATGTAAATATCTTCAATTCGATACTATTGTAGTATGAGTTAAAAGTAATACTCTTCTAAAAGGAATCCTCCGGGCCGGATTTGAACCAGCGACCTATGGATTACTGAAATTATATACCACTGCAGTCCACTGCTCTACCAACTGATCTACCAGAGGATATAATATTAATTTCTTATAACGATGGACTAAAAAGTCCGAAGTCTGCAACCTATTATACCGGTCTTTATTTTTTTATGTTCTGATGATCCTGGCTACTCAATTCAATTCTATGTTTTATATTCTCTTTACCTATACCTTCATAAGAATAAAGTTCTTATGAAAAATTTGGATCAAACAGAAGAACAATCACGCGAATGGAGAAGACTACACAAGAGTGAGCTACCACGATCTTTACAGGAAACCAGATAAGATAAGAGTTAAGTTTCATAGACTGTGATATGATACTCTATGTGGCATGAATGAGATGTACAAAGAAATTAAACATAGGCTCAATTCTGGAAATGCGTGCTATTATGCATTGCAGAGACTCTTGATGTCCCAACTCCTTTCAAAAAACGTTAAACTGAAAATATATAAAACTATTATTCTACCAGTTATATTATATGGGTGCGAAACTTGGACTCTTACTTTATGGGAGGAAAGGAGATTACAGGTATTTGAGAATAAAGTACTTAGGAAAATTTTTGGACCAAGAGAGATAAACAGACAGGTGAATGGAGAAGACTACATAACAGTGAACTACATGGTCTTTATAGGAAGACAGATATAATAAGAACAGTTAAGTCTCGTAGACTGCGATGGGCAGGACATGTTGCACGTATGGGGAATGAAAGACGTGCATGGAAGCTTCTTGTAGGAAAGCCAGAGGGAAAACGGCCAGTTGGTAGACCAAGAATGAGGTGGGAGAATAACATTAACTATGATTTGAGGGAAGTGGATTATACAGGGAATGATTGGAAAGCATCTCAGGATAGGGATGTATGGAGAGCTTATGTTCGCGCGGCCATGGACCTACGGGTTCGATAGTGCCAGTGAGGAAGTAAGTAAGTATGTGACATGAATGGGGAATGAAAGATGGGCATGCAAACTCGATAGGGAAACTAAAAGGAAAGTGCATAATAGGTAGGTAAAGAATGAGGTGGAAGAATAACATTAACCATTATTTGGGAGGGGATGATTGCAAAACATTAGCTCAGGATGGGGATGTATGGAGAGCTTATGCCCTCGTGGCGTTCGATACTGCGATTGATTTAGACATAATAGCACTAGGACACGGTAAGCGCCGTGGGTGGATTTGGTTGCACGTGACGTGGGTTATTGAACTCGCAGGAGAATGTTGCAGTTGCATTATTTCATCTTACCCTAAATATGCTACGTTGGTAAATACCAGTCACAATATTGGATTCAACTCGGGTCCGCTTATATCGAAAACAGATTAGTATAGGACAAAATAAAATAAGTTAAAATATATCTTCTTAGGTAAGATCCGTCGTCTTCAACTTATAAAATATGTATTCTTTACTTCTGTAGTCCTTTCAGAAGATCCGTTCCATCTTCAGCAGGTCCTTCGCTACATTATCTGATATTGTTTGATGCTGCTGGTCCTAATGTGGTGTTGTCGTGACTAAAGCTTCTTCCTGACGATATCGTATAGTGGGTTGTTTAGTCTGGGAGAGCTTTCATTTATTAAAAGCTTGTTGTCTATTTCCTTGATAATTTCCAGGTCTTCCAATGTGTTGATTTTTGTTGGATTTCCCTCTTTGTGTACTACTGCAAGGGTGTCTTCTATTGAGTTCATTCTATGACCGGCTTTTATTATGTGCTTAGCGTAATTAGACTTTCCATATACTTACTTACTTACTCACTGGCACTATGGAACCCGTAGGTTCATGGCCGCGCGGGACATAGCTCTCCATACATCCCTATCCTGAGCTAATGCTTTCCAATCATTCCCTGTATAATCTACTTCCCTCAAATCATAGTTAATGCTATTCTCCCACCTTATTCTTGGTCTACCAACTGGGCGTTTTCCCTCTGGCTTTCCTACAAGAAGCTTCCATGCACACCTTCCATTCCCCATACGTGCAACATGTCCTGCCCATCGCAGTCTACGAGACTTAACTGTTCTTATTATATCTGGCTTCCTATAAAGACCATGTAGTTCATTGTTATGTAAGTCTTCTCCATTCACCTGTCTGTTCATCTCTCTTTGGTCCAAAAATTTTCCTAAGAACTTTATTCTCAAATACTTGTAATCTCCTTCCCTCCCTTAAAGTAAGAGTCCATGTTTCGCACCCATATAATATAACTGGTAGAATAACAGTTTTATATATTTTCAGTTTAAGTTTTTTGAAAGGAGTTGGGACATCAAGAGTCTCTGCAATGCATAATAGCACGCATTTCCAAAATTGAGCCTATGTTTAATTTCTTTGTGCATCTCATTCCTATTTGTGATTATTGTTCCTAGGTATTTGAATTCAGCCACTTCCTCAAAATTTCCCTCATTTGTCGAAATATTTGGAATGCTGACACAATACTTTTACTTCTAAATTAAGTGTCTTGTCAAACAAAAATAAAGGATTTGTTTTGCATATCAAGAAGTAACTAGTAATATAATTGAAGTGTATGCAAACAAACAATATAAAGTGCATTAAATCCAGGTATGTTTTATTTTTGTTTTTCTTTTATTTAACCAATGGTGGTTAGAAACAAAAAGGTGCAAGTTTTGCAGAATTGAGAAAAGTACTTTTTGCGCGATAATGCGTTTTGTTGTACTTACAGCAATGGCGACCATGATTGAAAGTTCAACTTCCTACATTTCGGGGTTGCCAACCTAAATAACTATACTGTAATATTACACACTAGCTAATACCCGGCGTGCGCTGCTACTCATAAATAAATGCTAATATGTTTTTACCTCCAGCCGTGCACTGTTCGGGAATCTGCTTATCCCGATATTTTTGACATCAATGAAAGACAAAAATGGTTATTGTCAGTTATCCGTAGAAGATAAACATATGCTGTCGCGGACTTTTTTGTAGAGTTTTGTGAGATATTCAATTCTGTGTACATTAATTTGGTGTATTTGTTATGGTTTATGCAGCGTAAGCCATTTAAGCATCAAAATAGGGACTTTATTTAACATTTTTCACTACAAACGGTGATTTTTAGGGGTGAAGGGGTTGAGTATTACAACTCTCTTATAGCCTATGTTCATCCCGGGAATCTTCTGAACATTTTGCAAAAAAACCCATCAAAATCGGATCAACGGTATGGCCGCGCATAGAATACGAACAAACCAACAAACAAACAAACATTGATTTTTATATATAAGACTACAAACCACGTTTGGGAATTAAAACCACTGCCTTCTATGTATACAATGTATATAGGCCTACAAAAAATATCCAAAAGGTATCCACGCAATTTCAATATTAATAAATCAACTGTACAATTCATGAAGAAATCCGACGACAAAATAAGGAATTCTATCGCTGAATTCACAGCTAAACATCAATCTGAATTGAAAGACCTTTTAAAAGCAGCAAAACAGGAAAAAAAAAAAAAATACTAAGTTCTTTAAGCCCTTGCCTAAGCCTGACAGTAATAATTAATAGAAATTGTTCAAAATGTCTCGTTAATTGATTTTATTTTGATAATTTTTTATTTTATTTTGGAACCTTGGAACGTATCCCCTACATACCCATACAAATTACCATTCCATATGCGTGGTTTCTGTATTCGCGACATATTTGCGGAACATATCTCTCGCGAACAAGGAGCTTTTACTAATGATATTACAGGCTGACAGCTGTCAATCTTTTAAATTAATTAACGCACTTATAATTGGCGTTCAGTAAAAAAAATCGTATACAGAAATTTCAGAAAATAACTTCATCTGTTCCGAGCTCTACAGCCCTTTATGAGGCCTGGCTGCTGTTAGGACACTCCTCCACGCAACCCTGCCCAACGCCCTCCTTCTCCATCCCCGGACCCGAAATTTAAAAATACCTTTAACAGTCGTCATGCTTGTTTTCTCACAATATTTTTTTTTTCAAATTTAATTAACGAAATAGCTAAAGAAGATAGACCCATGTACGGGAGAAGACCAGCCAACAGATGGATACACAGTGAATGTACATCCAATACGTCTACCTCCGAGGAGTGATTTTGGAAATAAACAGGATGAAAATCCTACAAATTATGTTTAAGAAGAAGAATTAACGAAATAAATATACATATTTAAAAAAAAAAGGCAATACATTTGACTTGCTGAGTCAAATGTATTGCCTTTAGTTGACACAGTTGCTGCGTGGTGGACTTATTTTTGGATGTATTTCATGTGTAATGTGTTTATTTTACCAAATGTCAATCTTGTGTTACTTTCTATTGAAGAACAAATATACACATTGTACTGGGATTATAATTATTATCAGAGACCAAATGTTTACACAAAAAAGTAAAAAAAAAGTAAAAAAGAGTAAAGGCATAAAAACACCTAAAATATGCAATTAATTTTCATTGTAATCCATGTTTTCTCTTTACACAGATTTAGCCGCTCTCCCCCTACAGGGAAGAATTTGTTACACTTTTTTCGTATAGATGTCATTTGAGTGGTCCCCACGGGACTCGAACCCTCGACCTTCCGGTTTGTGGCGCAGTGCCTTAACCACTACACTACAGCGTGTCAATATATATATATATATATATATATATATATATTTATTTATTACTTATTGACCACGGTCATTTTCGGTGACTACAAGATGGGATAGGTTAAAATCTGTAAAATCTATTTTTTAAAAATAGTTTCATGAGAACAACCTCAACAGTTCAATTTCTTCAGAATTCGCTAAAAAAAGAGAAAGTGGTAAAAAGGTGTTTCCGTGCTTCGAGTTCAGCGCTGAGAGAATAGATAACTTTTTTTTTCGTGTTTATTTTCGGACTGTACTAAGAATGATCGATGAAGGTATGTTAAAATTTCTCAAAATAATTTAACAAGAACAATAATAGTTACATAATTCCTTTGCGTTTTCTAAAAGTGGCTACTCGCAACCTCTTGCGGGAACTACAAGAACTAACTTACACAGATCACTGCCTACTTGATCATAGGAGCGATCATAGAGAACCAGATGATGGCCACGGCATGAGGGTTACCAACTCCAGAATTTAAAAAAAGTAAACACTAATCACATAAAAACCGCTGAACATAGCATGAAACAAACCAGATTTTTTCATACGTTTAATCGAATTTTCCTAGTAGAACAGATCGGCGCCATACTTCAGGTTATAGAGTGCCTACTTTCCTGATTAGTGGACCCGGTATCGTTATCCGGCGCGATTGGCAAATTTTAATTGTAACATTTTTATATCGGGGCAAGAAAAAGTAGTTGTGAACAATTTTTAATCGCTTAATTGTGCACCCATTGGATTATTGAGACACTTCAAGGCTTGTTACCAAAGAAACAAGACTTGTTTTCCGCCTTAAACGAAATTTTAAAATTGCTCTAGCGCTCGCAATTTTTTATGTTTTACAATGAAACTCATTGTATAGTATTGGAGTAAAACGCAAAAGGCAATCTCCAAAAATCAGCTAAATCCGACCATTATAAGTTGGGGTTCACCTGAAACCCGAAATTTAAAATTCACTCTAGCAATTGCCAATATTTGCCTGATAACAATGTACAGGCCTACCATACATTTGAATTGACAACGTATCCTATAAGGTATGGACGATATTTTAAATAAATAGAAAGTTTTAGTGAATCCAGGAATAAGAATGGATAATAAAGTGTGCATAAATAATCTTCTATTTGCTGACGATGTAATCATAATACAGAAAAATGAAGACGACTTACAGAAATCAATGCATGCATTAAATGAAATATGTAAATTATACGATCTAAAGATTTATGTAAGGAAAACGAAGACCATGGCTTTTAGAGGAAGAGCTCCAGTGAAATCCAAAATTATTTTAGAAAATCAAAGTATAGAACAGGTGTCTTGTTTCAAATATTTGGGCTGTGATGTTGGCTACAATGTGGAAAGAGATATTGACTCCAAAATAAATAAATTCAGACGGTGTGTGGAACAATACAGAGAACATTAAAAAATAAAATTAGAAAAGAAACCAAGATAAAAATGTATAATGTTATGGCGGTTCCCACAATATTGTATGGATGTGAAATTTGGGCTCCAGTGAAAAAACTGAAGGATAGAATACAGACGGCGGAGATGAGGTTCCTAAGACAAGTTAAAGGATGTACAAGACTTGATAGAATACGAAATGAGGATATAAGAGAAGAATTGAAAGTACAGCCTTTATTGGATAAGGTCACGAATTACAGACAGAAATGGATTGATCATATAGATGGAATGAGTAAGGAGAGATATCCATTGTTAGCAAGAAATTATCAAGCAAGAGGAAGACGTGATGTTGGAAGACCTAGAAGACGTTGGGCTGATGCATTATGAAGTCGGAACGGGCAATTGCCTAATCCCTGGAGTGATGATGATGATGATGATGTTGATCCTATAAGATAAGTTGGCATAATTTATTTAATATAGTTAATAAAGTAATAAAAAATGAATCTGTAAATATTTAAATTTGTGTCAAAGTATAGAATTTCAATAGGTCATAGTTAGTTATCCAGATCCGAGAGCGCAATCTACTGAAAAAAATTATGTAATCAGGGACATAAAATTTAATTTTAATTATAAAGTTACCAGTAGGCCTACTGATTTGAAACGTGGCATTGTCATAAAAAATTACTAAAATGTCATTATTACAAGTATTGTAAAACTAGTTTCCTGTACCGCTGTATCTGTTCTTCAAACAGGAGTAAAAAAAAAAGTAAATTTAGTGGGAAAACCATCATATTGGTAACACTGATCCTCAGCACTGCTAAACTCAGAGTACCACCAGAGTCATGTTTAGCTCTCAACTATCAACAAGCAAATTGAAACTGCAGTGTTGCAAACGTTTTTAAAATTTCATAATTATAAGAAAAATTATCGAATCAGATATTTTCGATGTTTTAAAAAATCACAAAAATGTATTATTGAATAAGGATTATTAAATAATATATTGTTATTACTATTATTATTATTATTATTATTATTATTATTATTATTATTATTATTATTATTATTATTATTATTATTATTATATTCCATCCATAGTAATTCAACCCAAGGGCAGGTCTTTCACTGTAATCATAGCATTTTCATGCTATGCTTTGCAGCTTTACTAGGGAATTATAGGTGTGGTAGCTTCCCGTTGCTTTCCACACCGGTGAAGGATGATGTGATGATAATGATAAGGCTCATGATGATGGCCAGACGATTTTCGGGGACCGTTGGGCCCTAAGCTTCCTGACATTTGTCTTACAGGTGTGGAAAAAACCCGAAAAAACTCACCTAGGAGCCTGCCCCGACCGGGAATCGAACCCGCTGCGTGACAAGGCAGCATGCTACCTCCAGACCCCAGCGGTGGACTATTATATTATTATTATTATTATTATTATTGTTATTATTATTAGTTATTATTGTTATTGTTATTATTATTGTCGCGGATAAATGTGTAAATAGGGCAGAAGACACGGACCGCGCAGAGGACATGTATAAATAGGGCAGAAGACACGGACCGCGCAGAGAACACGTCGCGGATAAATGTATAAATAGGGCAGAATACACGGACCGCGCAGAGAACATATCGCGGATAAATGTATAAATAGGGCAGAAGACACGGTCCGCGCAGGTGAACACTTCGCGGATAAATGTATAAACAGGTCAGAAGTCACGGAACGCGCAGAGGACACATCGCGGATAATTGTATAAATAGAGCAGTAGACACGGACCGCGCAGAGGACACGTCGCGGATATATGCATAAATAGGGCAGAAGACACGGACCGCGTAGAAGACACGTCGCGGATATATGCATAAATAGGGCAGAAGACACGGACCGCGCAGAGAACACGTCGCGGATAAATGTATAAATAGGGCAGAAGACACGGACCGCGCAGAGGACACATCGCGGATAAATGTATAAATAGGGCGAAGACACGGACCGCGTAGAAGACACGTCGCGGATATATGCATAAATAGGGCAGAAGACACGGACCACGCAGAGGACACATCGCGGATAAATGTATAAATAGAACAGAAGACACGGACCGCGCAGAGGACACGTCGCGGATATATGCATAAATAGGGCAGAAGACACGGACCGCGTAGAAGACACGTCGCGGATATATGCATAAATAGGGCAGAAGACACGGACCGCGCAGAGAACACGTCGCGGATAAATGTATAAATAGGGCAGAAGACACGGACCGCGCAGAGGACACATCGCGGATAAATGTATAAATAGGACGAAAACACGGACCGCGTAGAAGACACGTCGCGGATATATGCATAAATAGGGCACAAGACACGGACCGCGCAGAGGACACCGCGGATAAATGTATAAATAGAACAGAAGACACGGACCGCGCAGAGGACACGACGCGGATAAATGTTTAAATAGGGCGAAGACACGGACCGCGTAGAAGACACGTCGCGGATATATGCATAAATAGGGCAGAAGACACGGACCGCGCAGAGAACACGTCGCGGATAAATGTATAAATAGAACAGAAGACACGGACCGCGCAGAGGACACGACGCGGATAAATGTTTAAATAGGGCGAAGACACGGACCGCGTAGAAGACACGTCGCGGATATATGCATAAATAGGGCAGAAGACACGGACCGCGCAGAGAACACGTCGCGGATAAATGTATAAATAGGGCAGAAGACACGGACCGCGCAGAGAACACGTCGCGGATAAATGTATGAATATTACAGAAGACACGGACCGCGCAGAGGACACATCGCGGATAAATGTATAAATAGAACAGAAGACACGGACCGCGCAGAGGACACGACGCGGATAAATGTATAAATAGGGTAGAAGACACGGACCGCGCAGAGGTCACGTCGCGGATAAATGTATAAATAAGGGCAGAAGACTCGGACCGTGCAGATATATAAAAATATACTAGATGGCCCGGTGAACTTCGTATCACCTTGAACTATTTTTTACGTTAATTTTTCCGTATGGTTTTGTTGATTGAGATGAATTTATGTTGTCTGCATTCTCAGTATCATCCATAAATATATCATAAGGATTTATATACATTTATTGATGGAATATTTTGAGGAGGCTTGCTGATTTCATTATACTTTCGTTTTTTTCTACGAACTTGTTGGCAGTTTGGATTCTCATCATCATCATCAAGAAGTCTCTGTATAGTAATAATCATCTTGTGATATATTATAGTCATCTTGTTTTTCATTTAATTGAGGCATGGAGATTGTTTCTGTAATATTAGGTATATTATTATAACTAACAGACTTACTTAGGGGGCAATATATATATAAGATCTATTAAGAATTATTACAACGTGCAGTCCACTCTTTTCACCAAATTGCAATAAACAACATGGAAATATCAACAGAAAAAATCTAAAGTCATGGCTTTCCTAGGAAAAGACCCAGTTCGCAGTAAAATTGTTATTAATAATAAAATATTAGAACAAACCAACACATTTAACTATCTCGGATACCAAGTTACATACGAAGAGGAAAAAGATTTTAGTCAAAAAATTATAAAATCTAACAGAGTAACAGGAATTATAAATAATATTTTCAAGCCAAGCACAGTACAGCAACACACACGAACTAGAATTTATAAAACACTGGCCAGACCCATATTACTCGTATGTTATGACAGTGAGGCCTGGAAAATTCGCAGTGTAGATGAACAAAGACTAACTGCGGCAGAAATGAAATTTATGAGACGTACTGTAGGCTACTCAAGAACAGACCATAAAAGGAATTCTGAGATTCTCAAAGAATTACAAACAGAATCAGTTATGAAATATGTACAAAAATACAGAAACAACTGGAAATCTCACGTACGAAGAATGAGCAGAACAAGAATACCACGTCAGATCTTAAATTACCAGCCACCAGGCAAGAGATCTTTGGGCAGACCCTTCAAACGTTGGATTGAGACCGTAACAGACCACTAGGTTTATCACATGAAAGGAAGAAGAAGAAGATTAAGAGTTATTTAGATATTCAAATTCTTTACCATTCTGGGTGAACACTGATCCCATACTGGAGAAAATTTCTTCCCCGAATGGTGGCTCGAATCACCAAGGCATCATGCATTAAATCGCTGGGATATAACGCGGGACACTTTAATGCGTCACAATTACGCAAATGCCAGAAGAGAATGTAAGAAAACATGGTGGAAATGAACGAAAAAAAAATTTTGTTAGCTAATATTGGCACTACTGGCAAGTTTTAAGACGAACATGGCCTACCAAATTTATCGTCCCATTATCTAGTGGGCCTAATAGTTAATTGTTGATTAAATCAAATCGACAGTAATCACAAATTATAGAATAACGTCAAGCTAATAAAGAAACAAAAAAAAAACGTGAATTTGTTATGTTGAAACATGCAGTACGTGTGGCTAGATAGTACTCACGTATTTCCCACAGATGGAGCAGAAAATGGGCACATGTATTCCAAAGGACATATTGTAATTCAACACAAAAACACAATGAAAAGCGTAACTTATCAAGATGTAAACATTGCTTGTATTGTGATTCTGCTGCGGATCTCTCTCAGATAAAATATGCGACCTCGTGGCTGCTATTAATACTCCAGCCTCCTCATCTCCACTCAACAGTAGCTCAAGTCAATATCCTTCGACTTCTCCTAACACGACCCACTAGATAATATCAGACGACAGGGGAAGTTGTTTTTCTTTAATAGAAACATGACTTAATACAAATGTTTCAACTTTATGTACAGTTCAGTAAAAGCTCATTTTCGCGAGGGATATGTTCCGCAAACATGCCGCGCATATGGAATGGTAATTTGTATGGGTAGGCTATATAGGGAATACGTTACAAGGTTCCAAAATAAATTTAAAATTATCAAAATAAAAAATATTTATCAATTGGTGAACCAGAACAACATTTAATTTGGAGACTGGAGGAACAATAAATCTTGTATTGAGATCACATATTTAGGAAATAAAATAAATAAAAATGAAAGTTTAAATAGGAAATAGGAAATAGAAATAATAAAGGAAATTTTGCAATTGCTTGCCTCAATGGAATATTGTGGGATAAAAATATAAGTAGCAAGGAGATGCACTATCTCCTCTACTATTAATTTTGTACTAGAGCATGCCATTAAATCTTTAGAGAATGAGGAAGGCTTACAACTCAATGGTATTAATAAGCTGTTAGTTTATGCTGATGATGTAGTACTACTGGCCGATAGCGAGGAGATACTAAAGGCCAACACGCACACACTATTGAGTAACACTAAGAAATTAGGACTGGAAGTAAATATCAGTAAAACTAATATATGTCACACGTAGAAATTCAGTATATAATGGAAATGGACAGCTAATGACAAATGAGGGAAATTTGAGGAAGTGGCTGAATTCAAATATCTAGGAACATAATCACAAATGGAATGAGATGCAAAAGAAATTAAACATAGGCTCAATTCTGGAAATGCATGCTATTATGCATTGCAGAGACTTTTGATGTCCCAACTCCTTTCAAAAAACGTTAAACTGAAATATATAAAACTATTATTCTACCAGTTATATTATATCGGTGCGAAACATGGACTCTTACTTTAAGGGAGGAAAGGAGATTACGAGTATTTGAGAATAAAGTTCTTAGGAAAATTTTTGGACCAAAGAGAGATGAACAGACAGGTGAATGGAGAAGACTACATAACAATGAACTACATGGTCTTTATAGGAAGCCAATATAATAAGAACAGTTAAGTCTCGTAGACTGCGATGGACAGGACATGTTGCGCGTATGGGGAATGAAAGACGTGCATGGAAGCTTCTTGTAGGAAAGCCAGAGGGAAAACGCGCAGTGGTAGACCAAGAATGAGGTGGGAGAACAACATTAACTATGATTTGAGGGAAGTAGATTAACAGGGAGTGATTGGAAAGCATTAGCTCAGGATAGGGATGTATGGAGAGCTTATGTCCGCGCGGCCATGAACCTTCGGGTTCGATAGTGCCAGTGAGTAAGTAATAAAATAAATGAATATACATCATACAATTGTTAAAGGCATCATTACTTATGGAGCAGAACTTTGGCCATTAACAACAAAAACAAGTAAGTGCCTTTTGGCAACGGAAATGGATTTTACGAAGGGCGGCAAGAATTTCAAGAAGAGAAAAAAAATATGAACCCAGTTATAAGGGAGAAAATGAAGATTGAAGACACTATTTTAGATTATATTAAAACTCAGCAATTAAGATTGTACGGACATGTCCAAGCGAATGGAAGAGGATCGACTACCAAAATCTGTTTTGGAATGGAAACCTGAGGGAAGACGGAGTAGAGGAAGACCAAAACCTCCTGGAGTCAGGGAATATGTTTATATATGCAGGAGAAACATCTACAACCAGGAGATTGGACGGACCGACAAAATTGGCTATTAGGAATCGGACGATGTCAAAGACATTAATCAACCAATGATCTATCTATCAAAATAAAATCAATTAATGAGAAATTTTGAACAATTTCTATTAATTATTACTGTTGGGCTGAGGCAAGGCAAGTTAGTAATTTTTTCATGTTTTGCAGCTTTTGAAAAGTGTTTCAATTCAGTTTGATATTCAGCTGTGAATTCAGCGATAGAATTCCTCATTTTGTCTTCGGATTTCTTGATGAATTGTACAGTTGATTCATTAACATTGAAACAGCGTAATATAGACGCAAAACGATTCGCCAACGCGTAAACGGTCAAGCATTTCAGTTTTTACTTTAAGCGGTAACACTACTTTTTTCCGCTTCGAAACTAATTTATTTCCTTTTATTCGACATTATAAATTGGCAACAAAGCAGAAGAGACACGTGTTATTCAATCAAAATTATTACAACGAATGACAAGTTGAAACAATAAAACACCGATCGTGGTGAGGGCGGCATTTATAACGGACATAGCGGCGCGTGAATACGACGGCGGTGGCTTTTAACAATGCACTTTAGGCTTAGTGACAATGGTTTGTTTTACTTTTATATATATATGGGGCACGCCGTAGCGTAGTGGTTAAGGCACTGAGCTACAAGCCAGAGGGTCAAGGGTTCAAGTCCCGTTGGGGTCAGTATTTTTAAACTGACCCAAACCCTCTGGCGGCTATGGCTCTGGGGTCGACTCAGCCTCTAACGGAAATGAGTACCAGACGCTTTTTCTGGGGGTAAAGGCGGCCGTCACGCAGGGCTGACAACCCGGCTGACATAAAGTGCCGATTGTCTAGAAAAAGTGGGAGCCTTAACCTCCTACTACCCCAAGGGCCTCCGGGCCTGTTGTGGGATCACTTTACTTTTTTACTTTTTAGGTATTATAAAAAATGAGCGAAATCCGACATTAGAAGCGGAGGTTTACTGGAAATCCGAAACTAAAAACTGCCTAAACGACTGGACCTATGTTGATTAAATTTTGTTGTATGTTAGAGTGGGTCCCTGTGTAGGCTAGATTCACAATAATTGTGAATATTGGACTTGGTAGGTGGCGCTGCGATCGGGTAATAGGATTTTTTTATCTCAGATATGTAGTCATCTGCATTATCGACATATTCGCGCAACAACAGTGTGACATGCACGCTTCTTGTGTTATAACATAGCAGTGAGGAGGTTTCTTGCGAAGTTATTTAATAATCTATTCATCCATATAGTAATTCTACCCCAGGGCAGGTCTTTCACTGCAATCATAGCATTTTCATGCTATGCTTTGCAGCTTTACTAGGGAATTATAGGGTGTAGCAGCTTCCCGTTGCTTCCACACCGGTGAACGATGATGATGATGATGATAAGGGTGATGACGATGGCTATTTAATAATAGCCTATCTAATTACGGCTTAATTAGTGATTTTATGGTAAAAAGCAACTTAGATTAGATCAAAAATTGTACTGGATAACAAAATAATAGAACAAGTATCACATTTCCAATATTTAGGATGTGATATAACTTATAGAGAAAATAAAGATATAGAAAATAAGTAAATAAATTCCAGGCTATTTGTGGAACCATAAAAACAACCTTAGGTCGGAAAACAAGGAGAGATACGCAAACTTAAATTATCGTAAAACAATGGCTGTTCCTGTGTCTGTTGTAGTATGCTAATGTTGAAAATTTGGATATTCACGAAATCAAGGGGATAAAAGCAGGAGACAGACGCGTGGACAATGCCTGTTTTTACGTAATGTGAACGGATCAACAAGAGGCGGATAGAATAAGGAATGAAACTAAAACGGGAAGAATTAAATTATCTATAATAAAAAAAAAAAAATTGAAGATAAAATGCAGCGAAATAATACGAAATGGACAGAACACTTAATGAGAATGAACAACGAAAGAATACCAAAAAGAACCTTCCTGTATAATCCCAGAGGAACAAGAGATGTTGGCCGACCACGTAGAAGATGGACTTCCACTTTAAAACAAACTTTCGCCGGACGGCAACAGTTGATGCTGCATAGCCGAAACATTGTAGTAGAAGAAGAAGAAAAGCAACTTATCTTTTTAAATCGTCCGGCCATGACACATAGAAGTGAACTTTCGGGAAGGTACACGCCTGCTGGATCCTCTAGTCTTTATTTAATAAAAAGGTGTTTTTGTCTGTACTTTATGGACTCTTCTGAAAGTACTTGATCGATATAAATGGCGTGTTCAACAACACAACCATCTTTTTTAGAGATATTTCTTAAGTACTGCCACGAGTGATTTCTCCAAATTTATCGATAAATTCACGACTCACGAAGTGAGGAACGAATTTATCTAGAGAATTTGGAAATCAAGAGTGGCATTTGTTAGGACTATTTAACGAATAAAATTAAGTTGTTTACTCACAAATCATTATTTAACTATAGTTATTTTAAAATATTTATGTATTTAATGTAAACGGCGATGTTTGAAAACAAATCAGAAATGCGAGGTTATGTTCATTCACTGCTGCTTGATCATATTATTTATTGCCAAATAAGATCGCAATATTGTAAGAGTGCACCCAAGTGGAGAAATAATGAAACACATCAAACTATATATCATAATCAACATTACGGGTTATTCATTTATTCTTTTAGTAAACAACTCAGTAAAATCAAGGAATCTGTTCATTATTTGCTATATTCAATGTATTTGTTGGAGAAAAATAATGTTCTGTCTTGTTCAGAACATTAAAAAATGAGGAGCTTTCTTTATCACAAAAGCAGGAGCTGATAAAGAGAAATCGATAAAGAGCGAGGTGAAACACGACTGACATTGGTTGTAAAACAAACTTCATTGAAACGTGATTGGTCAATTACTAGCATTTGTGGCATGAGTTAAATAGTCTGTGGCAATTAACGTAGATACATATTACCATACGTACTATGGGGCCGGAGCTATAAAAGAAGTAGATCGGTGCACTAAAATGTCACTTCCTGGACGCTTAAATGGGTTTACGGTGCCTAAACCATAACAAATATATCAAATTAATGTACAAAGAATTGAATATCATAAAACATTATAAAAACAAAGTCCGTCTATCTAATAGCGATAACTCACAATAACTTTTTTTTTTGTCTTTCAGCTCATTGATGCGAAGATCGCGATAAGTAGATTCCCGGGCAATGCCGGGTAATCAGCACGGCGTATCTAAAAATAATTACGATATAAATTTATAATTAGGTTTTCTTTTTACTTATACAATTAAACATAAAAAGAAATTTAATTTATTTAGGCGTAACAGCATACGCCGGGTATTGGCTACTTTCTTGAATTTTATACAATCAGTAACAGGCAAGATATTTTTTTTGTATTAACTATTGCATATGAACGGCAAGCCCGAGTACTTTAATGTTAATAATACTTAGAACAAAAACTTATGTCGATGGAAATGGATTTCTTGAGGAGAGCAGCAAGATGTTTAAAAATTGAAATGAATAAATAAAGTCATACCAGAAAAAAAATGGATATTAAAACTGCAATAGTATAGTAGGCCTATATTAAATATAACTAACTCACTGACACTATCGAACCAGTAAGTTCATGGACGCGCGGATATAAGCTCTCCACACATCCCTATTGTGAGCTCGTGTTTTTCAATTAGACCCTGTATAATTTACTTCCTCAAAACATGGTTAATGTTATTCTCCCACCTGATTCTTGGTCTACCAACTGGACGTTTTACCTCTGGTTTTCCTACAAGAAGCTTATTAACTTTCGTCTAAAATATTCGTGTGTTAAAACTCAATTACATCAATGTAATTAATAAATAATGAATCAAACTCAACAAATCAAGTGACGCGCGCACGAACATAGAGTTTGCTTGATATTGTACCTGTGCGAACTGAGGTATGTCTTAAATACGTCAACCTACATTAATTTCTCCGAGAAAATCGATAAAAAATGGACGTCGACACGCTATCTTCTTGTTCTTCACTTCCTGGTTTAGGCAAGAGTTGCCTGTTCCGTCTTCACTAATAGATCTAAGACCATCTCTTCCGAGGACGTCCGACATCTCTTCTTCCTCTTGGAAAATAATGGAACATTTTATTTGGTAATCTACTTTCTTCCATTCTTTCTACATGTTCTTTCCACTGTATCTTGTTGTTAAATATCTTTTCTTTTATGGAGTAGATCTGCAGTTCTTCACGGATATCCTCGTTTCTTATCTGGTCCATTCTAGTGCTGCCTTTTACTCTTCTTAAAAATGTCATCTCGGCTGCTTGGATTTTACTTTCTTGTTTGGTAGTGGTAATCCAAGATTCACTCCCATACAAAAGGACAGGGACAGCCATTGTTTTATAAAATTTTAATTTTGTTTGTTTATGGGCTTTATTATTCTATGTTCTATTTATTGTACCACAAATAGCTTGAAACTGATGTGTTTTGTGTTCAATATCTTTATCATACCCATAGCTGATGTCACATCCTAAATATTTAAAGTGGGATACTTATTCAATAGTTTCGTCTCTAATTACTATTTTTGCACGCTATGTAATAACGAAATCTTTTCTCTTCCTAGTTGTTGTTATCTATTATTTATTTATTTATGTATTTATTTATTTATTTATTACTAGCGTGACACCCGGCAGACGTTGTCTTGCCCGAACGTTCAATCCTCATGTCATGGGCGGACGATAAAAATATGTTACTTTTTTACCATAAAATTCAGAAATTAGGACATAATTAGATATTGTTAAATAAGTTCGCAAGAAAAACCTCTTACAGCTTTCTGGTTGTGGCTCAAGAATGAGTGTGAATGATGACGTCACATATTCATGAACATTAGGATTGTACCCTCCTTTGCAGATAAGTTAAGAACTGTCATATAACAATTATATTAGAGTGAAAAAAAAAAGATAAATTGATGAGAGTGAGTCAAAACAGTTTTTTTTTTTCCCCTCAACTGGATTTCATTTCTGACCTATACTGGCCGACATTCCATGAGAAAAATGTCTTCCCCGTAGAGACTCGAACCAGCGTAAGTCCCGTAGTTATGCGCCAAGACTTCTCGCCTTAACCACTCGGCTACGGCGCGAGACTCTTGGTATCAATGAAAGACAAAAATGGTTTTTGTGAGTTATCCGTAAGAGATAAACATATGTTGTCGCGGACTTTTTTGTAGAGCTTTTTGAGATATTCAATTCTGTGTACATTAATTTTGTGTATTTCTTACAGTTTAGGCAGCGTAAGCCATTTAAGCGTCCAAAGAGCTACTTTTTTCACGTTTTCCACTACAAAGGGCGATTTTTAAGGGTGTAGGAGTTAATTATCACAACTCTCTTATAGCCTATGTTCATCCCGGGAATCTCCTGAACATTTTGCAAAAAACCCCATCAGAATCGGATCAACGGTATGGCCGCGCATAAAGCACGAACAAACAAACAAATATACAAACAAATAAACAAACATTCATTTTTATATATAAGATTAACATTATCATTATTATCTTGTGATGTCCATGTCCTCTCAAGAGGACGACATCTGATAGAATCCCTTAGAAGGTCTTGGAGTGGAAAATAGATAGGAAACGATGAAAGGTTAGACGTAAAGAAGGAGAAGAAGTATGAGTGAACTGGGACTTACAGATCAGGGTGTTCAGGACCGTTACAAATGGAGAAGGCAAATTTCTTGATGGTGACGGAAAACCACTGCATTGTGGATAAATCCCGAAATAAATAACTATTTTCATTGATTACTATGGCGCCACACATCATTTGATATCGGTTTAATTTATTATGTATATCCCAATCATAGCCATATGTTATATCTGAACCAAGATAGTTAAAGTGTGCTATCTGTTCTATTATTTCATTATTGATCACTATTTTTGCTCTGACTGGCACTTTGCCCTGAAAAGACATAATTTTAGTTTTTGAAGTTGAGACTTTGAGATTATAATAGAGTCTTAATTGATTCAATATGTAAATGGCTCTTTGTAAATCATCCTCTGACTTCTGTATAATTACCAGATCGTCGGCATACATTAAAATATTCATATACATTTCCTTATTAATTTGTATTCATTGGATTTTTCCGCCCTAAAAAACAATCAATCGATCCCGGCCGGGTTTGAACCCGTCATCCTTGGGACCAGAGGCAAGGAACATAACCACTACTCCAGTTACTCTAGTATAATCTCTCCCTTTAGAGAGTTTTTTTCTGTAGGTCCTAGCAGTAGGTTTTCTTCAAATATCCAACAGCAAGACGCACGAGACTTAATAATTCAAGCATTTCATTGTAGATTAGAATTGCAAACAAACGATGTCATGGCAATCACTAAAATTTAACCCGAGCTATTGTGTCAATGATTGTAAATTGGTACAAGTGAAAAACAACGGCTTGTAACCATTAGTTCGATTCCCACATTCCCTTGTACACTCAGAGACAATACAACTTATAGTAGATGTCGTCACCATACACTTGTAAACTTAGGGAGGGGGTGGCTACAGGTACAACTACTTGCGGGGGAATCTATGCAACTATACCACCTACATAAATTGTATTGTAAGCCCATGTTAAGATTTTAGATTTAAGATTTATTTAGCCTGGTGGAGTTTTCCCTTAACAGAGATTTTGCAGATGACCAGGTATTAATAGCACAAGACCAGGATGACACTGAATACATGGCTAAAAAACTAAAAGAAGAATATGAAAAATTGAGACTTTATATAAACATTGAGAAAACTAAATATCTGTGTATAGGAGAAGAAATGGAAAATATAAATTTCAATAATGGAGAAGAACTAAAACCTAGTATTGAATGTACTTATTTAGAAACAAAATTACACCATTCAGGCCATAACACAATGGAAATTAAAAATAGAATCGCACAAACAAAACAAAAATATTACAAAAAATAGAAAATTACAAATATATCAAACCATAATTCAGAGCATTTTAACATATGGTGCTGAAGTCTGGCAAATTCATACCAGGGAAATGAAAAGAATTTTAAGTACAGAAATGGATGTTTTAAGAAGATCAGCTGGAAAATCTAGAATGGATAGAATACGAAATAAAGAAATAAGGGAAATAATGGGTGTACAAGAGGAGCCGGACATCATAGACATTATAGAAAAGAAAAGATTGTACAGTGGTATGGCCATGTCAAAAGAATGCCAGAGCAAAGATTGCCAAAAATTGTTATGGAATGGATCCTAATGGAAAGGAGGAAGACCGAACAAAACTCGGATAGAAGGGGTACAAGCAGCTATGAATATCAGAGGAATGGATGAAGATCAATGGATGGACAGAGAAGAATGGCGTTGGTTCCGGAAGACGGCGGCAGCTGCCATGATACCGGATGATGATGAAGAAGAACAATAATTATAAACATTAATGAGATGCACAAACAAATTGAACAAGGACTGAATTGGAAACACCATCTTGAAAGAATGAGTTCAAATCGGATCCTCAAAGCTGTTTATAATTATATACCAAGAGGACGAAGATCACTGGGCCGTCCTATGAAATGCTGGAGGGGAAATTTTCTATAGGATCATAACAGGCCTTGGCCTAATACTTGGAAGGAGGAAGAACTTCTTATTTGTACAGTCGAAATATTTCATCATCATCATCATCATAGTACATTCACGAATTTAGGTCATTTGTTGACCTGTTTCGGACTCGATAATTCATATCCCTTTAAATACATATTATGGAGCCGGTACCGTTAAATCTGATCTGTGTAATTACGTATTATCTAATAAGTAGATAAATACATATATTGGTGCAACATTATACCATATGTTCTAATTAAATTGACTATTTAACTCATGCCCCAAATGGGATTCAATGACCAATCACATTTAAATGATTTTTTATTTACAACCAATCACAGTCGTGTTTCGCCTAAAATTTACCAACTAAAGCTTATCATAATAAAGAAAGCTCCTCCTTTTTAACATTATGAATAGGTCATAGCATTATTCTGCAGTGACTGACTCCCGAAGAAATACGGCTACCAGATTGTATATATAGTGCATGGATGTCAACAGAAAGCGCGTACGAGAGATAATATAAAAACATTTGTAACAATTGAT
Organism: Diploptera punctata; assembly: GCA_030220185.1. Lineage (NCBI taxonomy): Eukaryota > Metazoa > Arthropoda > Insecta > Blattodea > Blaberidae > Diploptera > Diploptera punctata. The sequence continues at coordinate 687,565 of JASPKZ010008873.1, read as the reverse complement.
TATACCACAAAAAAAAAAAAAAACACTGCTTGCATTTTCTTAAACGAATTATTTTCCAGGAAATGACGCAGAAAAATATAATTGACATATTTACATCATAGGACATCAGAAATTAATTAATACCTATATCGTTCGTTATAAATTCCTCCACTAGGGTGCATTCTTACAACATTGCGATCATTTGGCAATAAATAATATGATCTGGTTGCAGTGATCGAACAAAAGAAGCGTACCAATCGTTTCTCATTTGTTTTCAAACATCGCCTTTTACATTAAATATAAATAAACATTTTAAAATAATTATAGTTAAATAATGATTTGTGAGTAAACAGCTTAATTTTATTCGTTAAATAGTCCTAACAAATGCCACTCTTGATTTCCAAATTCTCTAGATAAATTTACTCCTCACTTCGTGAGTCATGAATTTATCGATAATTTGGAAATCGCTCGTGGCATTACTTATGAACAATGTTTATATCACTGCAACAGTTTTATTTGTACAGCAAACGTCCTTGATAAACACAGTACTTACGGTGCTAGTGGACGTAAGAAGTGGTTAAATCCAATCATTTGTTTACTCCTTTATTTACTAGAATTCAATACGAATAAAGGAAAGGAGCCAATTTAAAGAAACAATAATTAATTTTGCATTGAGGTGCTACTCATTAAGAAAAATGAGCTCAGTGGTTAATAAATCCCATTCTACTGTAATTTAATTGTTTATAAAACACAAGTTTAGAAACAATGGTTCAATTACAAATATTCCAAGTAAGCCAAAGACAGAAAGTTGCTGCATAAGAGAGAAGAAAATTTCATTATCACGCAAGTAAAAATTAACCCTAGAATAACTGTACCTAGAATCAAGCAATTATTGGAACAAGTATCACAAAATTGAAGTTTTATAAAACATTGGCAGTTCCTGCATTACTTTATGGGGGCGAAAGTTGAGTAATGACCAAAAAATTGCAAAGTAGAATACAAAGCGCACAAATGAATTTTCTTAGAAGAACAAAAGGCTGCACAAGATTGGATCGGATAAGGAATGAAGATATAAGAACAGAGTTAAATATATATCCATTGGATGAGAAAATCAGATAATATAGAGAGACGTGGTTTACATATGTGGAAAGAATGAATGTAACAAGATTACCAAGAGCAGCATTTAACTACAAGCCAAGAGGTTCAAGGAATGTAGGAAGGTCAGTGAAAAGATGGACAGAACAACTGTGAGGCGGAACAGGCAATTTGCCTAGCCCGTGAAGTGAAGAAGAAGAAGTATCACAAAAGAAAGTATCCCACCAAATAGTCCGTTGAGTTTTGTGGCAGCTTGGCTATCCAGGCAGAATCCCTAAGAAGCCATATGTAAACAAGATGAACCGTAGAGCAAGACTGAAATTTGCCAAGAAGCATCTGGACTAGAGTCTGTACGTCTGGAACAATGTGATCTGGTCAGACGAAACGAAAATAAATACGTATTTTCGGATCCGATGGGATAAACTGGGCTTGGAGAAATAGCAATACAGCCCATAAAAATGCAAATACTCTTCCTACAGTTAATATGGAGGAAGGTTCATTCTTCTTTGGGGCTGTATGTCCTCAAAGGGAGTGGATAATATCCACTCCATCGATGGCACTATGGACCAGTGGGTTTATAATGACATTCTGAAAAAGAAGTGCTGTAAAAATATATATGTACGCACCTTAAGCATTTCAGCCAAACAATGACCCGAAACACATAGCCGACATTAATAAACGTTGGTTGATCTGGAAAGTCCCCAAGCAGCTAAGAACGCCTACATAATATTCAGACCTAAACCCCATTAAGCACTTGTGGGAATTCTAAAAAGAAAGCTTCGTCAATGGTAGATTTCATCTAAAAATGAAATGAAGAGCATCATTTTGGAAGAATGGGGAAAAACTACCACATAAACTTGTTTCCAATTAGTACACTCCGTGGGGGAAAAGGTGCAAAGCTATTATTAAGGGGCAATGGACATTCCACAAAGTATTAAGTATTTCAGTTGTATGAATAAGTTCATGATTTTTTGTTAATTTGTTTCAAGTGTACAAATAATGTTCCACAAAATAGTACAAGTTTTGTTTTATAATTGATTAATTTTGTTGTTGTTTGAAAATTTGTAAATTTAGCATTCAGTTTGTTTCTGTTACATTAATGAATACATACTATAGAAAGAATATATATATATATATATATATATATATATATATATATATATATGTGTGTGTGTAAACCTGTTATACCCTTGCGCACGTCCTTGGGGCCTGTCCATTTGGAGAATCACTGAGAAATATTCGGCACCACACTATTCGAAATATGATGGCAGAAGCCTTGCGAGATTTTGGATACACAATTTATGAGGAAGTACATGGTGTGGCCATTAATGGGAGTAACAGACGAATAGATATTATTGCATTTAGACCATCTTCAAAAATTGGTATGATACTAGATCCCACAATTCGTTTTGAGACTCATAGTGGCCAACCTGAGGAAGTTGACTGTGAAAAGAAAGCCACATATGAGCCAACAATTGACTATTACAAAGATAAATACCAACTAGATAGTATAACTGTCACAGGATTGATGATTGGGCAAGAAGTACTATACCAGGATTCTTAGCTAAATTTTGGAATTCCTTAGATTTGGACAGGGTGTATCTTTCTAGAATTGCCATCGCTGCCATTAGAGGATCAATTTCAATTTTAAGAAACCATATTTACAACGTTACTTTATAGTATGTATACTTCAATTAGGCCTACAAGTTGAATTTTTAAAAATATATTTACAAAATGTATTTCATCAATTACAAAAATTAATTGTCTGTATCACTTTGTCCTTGAGGCAATCCTCTAATGAGGAAAGTTTTATATAATAATTAATTAAAAATGCAACTGTACAAATATAAATGTTACATACTATATATATATATATATATATATATATGTGTGTGTGTGTGTGTATAACTATGTAAGACTTAAACCAATGACTCGAACCTATTATTCCTTCATAATGGCATGTGGGGATCATATCGAAACGTCAGAATCAGTGGCCAGAGGCCAACCTTGAATCCATGACGCGGAAAACCCAAGAAAACTTTCTTAACCTTAAATTCGTAATGTATCTTTCTGGATACATCAGTTGCTTCAATCAATGTAATATTTTAAATAAATCAGAAGAAAACGAACAAAAAGAAACCACTTAAATGTGTGTCTAATTATACAATATAGTAATTAATAATAGTTATACAACATTCCGTTTTCACTGCGGTCCGCCACATTCAAATAACTAACAGAAGATTTTTATTTGATTTTCATATTTATTATATAATTCAGTGACAGCTGTTTCGGTACACTGTACCTTCTTCAGACATGTTAACAAATTATGAATTGTGTTCCAACTGATCTAAGCAACAATACAACAATATTTTTTTTTTAATTTAACAAAGGGGATTCATTCAAATCAAGTTGAGAATTTAACAGTTTTTTACTACTTTTAAATTTATGGATTTTCATCAAGTAAACACCAACTCAATCGATTAACTAACAGAAGAATTTGTGTTTTGTCAATTTAAGGGTTAATAACATAATACATAAACGTGAAACGAAACTCAACGTAATATGTGTAGATAATAGATGGAACTAAGGTAGCCATCTTGAAATCGTTCACTAAAATTGTCTAGTTCAACAGAAATCCTTTTCTATAAGGGTATATTTAGTTATAAATACAGATTTTGATACGAAGAATATGAGAAACTTTTACAGAATTAAGAAAAGACTTACCAAACCGAGTTACGTTCATTTCGACAACAGTTGAGCACCATGAAACAACACGATATGCGATTCAGTTACAAACTAGATAACAGTTTTACATTAAACTTTGCAAACACAATAACAACTGTTCATTTTGCGCTCACACACACACATGGAGTCAGCACACCAATGTTTCAGACCTTACAGCACATCCCCTGGTACCACATTCGGTTATTTCTATTGGTCAGCTAGAGTGGTGCGTCTGGTGACGTCACTGCGCAAGGTGTAGATCGACGGATCCGGGGTAAGTCCGGACGAAGAGAGACATAGCGTCAGAACGAGACAGCAGATGGCGAAATCAATACACCAACATACATCCCTCTATCTGCTGTACACTCTTGTATAAAATTTACACCCACATTAGCATTCAATAATCCAACAGAGGACTCTTAAATCAATGGCGCGGCGGGCCTACAAGGTCCTTACCCTGGCCTCACATCCACATTTGAAAATACAAGCTACACTCTAATTCAAACCAGGAAGTTACTACAGACCTTACGGGCTATGCCAGTGTCTCCCTACCTAAAGAGTGTTCTTCTTCACAAACTCATAATAATGGTATTTGTCTGTTAACCCATTCGCATCAAAAGACGAGCTACACTCGCCGGCAGTTACATGACCAACTCAGAAGACGAGGTATACTCGCTTAACTCTGCTGTTATATATTTTGCAATATTTTGTACATCCCTTGGCAGGGTAATCTTTTGTTAACATTTATGAATAATAGAGGTATGTGTTTTTGCATTCACCCTTATTGTGATCTCAAGTATCGTTATCTTTTGTTTGTTTTGAATGTATGAAAATAGACAATATAATTTACGGTAAATTAAATCCGGTTTCTGGGGAAATGCACTGAGCATTTAAATCTGAAGCGAATGAGTTAAGGAGAGGTGGAGCGGCAAGGTTAGCAGTACTTTTTTCCAAATCTATGTACTATACATTTAAAAAATACAGGTTTTCTTTTACGGCATGCAAACTAGTTTTAGAGTAAATATGAGAGTCGACACTTTCACACAGGATAGTACAGGTCCGCACGAGCTCAGTGACAAGTGGTAACTGTTTTTTTCTTTAAGAGGGGGTGGCTCGGACGGCTGTGTTGCAATCTTCAGTTTTATACAAGGATTTCTCTCAAGAAAATACTGTTAAAATGGCAACCCAGTACCCTATTCCAAACACACTGTAACATACTGAGTTGAATCTTACTATAGTACAGGCGTCATCCGCAAATTCTGCACCGTACCTCCCACATGCACGGCCGCGGTGGACTAGTGGTTATGCTCCTTATCTCTGGTCCCGAGGGTCGCGGGTTGAAACCCGGCCGGGGTCGATGGAATTTTAGGACGGAAAAATCCAAGGAGCAAGTCCTCCGGGAGGGACTTTAAGCCGTGGGTCCCGAGTCTGAAGATTTTCAGGCTCGTAAAAAATCCTTAAGCCTGAATGAAAAGACCTCTAAGCAAAATTTACCGAATTTTCCCGTCCTAGTACTATCTTGGTTTCCTAGATGTCAGTATGAGGCGGAACGCTGACCACGGACCACTCAAAATGACATCTATACGAAAACAAGTGTAACTAAATTAGTATGGTTCAAATTCTTACGTGTAGGGGGAGAGCGCCTAAATCTCTGTAAAGGGAAAACATAGGCTCACAATACAAATGCTCCCACATAAATTAAATAAAAGAAACGGAGTCTCAACAGTGCATTACCTTTCCCTTCATTTTCCACATATATGCTCTTCTCGTTATAAACTGGTTACTTATTACTTCTCCGTACTACTTCTGTCTTTATACTAACAATTTTGTCATATTTTTAAACGTTTTTTCACGATAATTATCATATTATTTTAACAGTTTACTTACGTACTTACTTACTCACTGGCACTATCGAATCCGGTAGAAGTTCATGGCCTCGCGGACATAATGCTCTCCATACATCTCTATCCTGAGCTAATGCTTTCCAATTCATTTCCTGTAATAACATCTAACTTCCCTCAAATCATCGTTTAATGTTATTCTCCCAACCTCAATTCTTGGTCTCCCAACTGGGCGTTTTCCCTCTGGCTTTCCTAAAAGAAGCTTGCATGCAAGTCTGTCATTCCCCATACGTGCAACATGTCCTGCCCATACGCAGTCTACGCAGCCTTAACTGTTCTTATTATATGTGGCTTCCATAAAGACCATGTCGTTCATTGTTATGTAGTCTTCTCTCATTCCCATGTCATGTTCATCATCTCTCTTTGGTCACAAATTTTCCCTAAGAACTTTATTCTCAAATAACTTGTAATCTCCTTTCCTCCCTTAAAGTAAGAGTCCATGTTTCGCACCCATATAATATAACTGGTAGAATAAATAGTTTTTATATATTTTAAGCTTAACGTTTTTTGAAAGGAAGTTGGGACACTCAAGAGTCGCTTGGCAATAGCATAATAGCACGCATTTCCAGAATTAAGTCCTATGTTTACTATTCTTTGTGCATTCATTCCTATTGTGTGATTATTGTTTCCTTAGAGGTATTTGAATTCAGCCACTTTCTCAAAATTTCCCTCATTTGTCATTAGCTGTCTATTTCCATTATATAATGAATTTCTACGTGTGACCTATATTTTGTTTTATTTATATTTTACAGTTTTACGTATTTATTTATTTATTTATTTATTTATTTACGAGAAACACGATAACATTTTACGACATTCTTAAACAACTAGCTATTTTCCATCCTCTTCCAATGTTGCCACCGTCAACAGCTCAATTACACATATTTTTGTTCGGTTTGTACTATTTTTGTTAGATTAGTCTTAGTGTACATCAGATTAGTGTACACTTCAGTAAATACTATGAATGTAATTTATTTTGTTAGGTTAGGAAGGGAGAAGATAGTGTACATCCATTTCTAATAAACACTTAGGAATTTATTTCGAAGGTTGGTCATACCGCACATGCTGCCAACTAGCGACAGCTCTACAAACTTTCTGTAGGACTACAAAGATGATGTGATTTCACATACAGCTCTATAAACTCATGCGCATGCGCACTGTTATTCTTTAACCTTAAAGAAATATATTGGGAAATGTAAAGTACAGTTTTTTCCCGTACCTCCTATATGAATTGAAATAAAAGAAACGGAAAAACACGCAAGTTATTGTTGCAGTAGGTGAATAATTCGGTCATCCCTGGAAAAAACCAGATAAGTCCAAAATTGGTACAAATAAGGCAGGTCGTTTCTTTTTTTCTAATGAACTTCCTCGGTTTTGGACTTATCGTAAATAAAATAATGTATTATACAGCTAATAGAATGAAGATCTGACTAAACTTATTAACATATGAAGCAAGCATAAAGAACACACCCATTAAGAGAATTTAAAAGAAATTACTATCCGTTGCTATGAAATTTAAATTACCCATATTTGCAATAAATCCCCAAATCTATGTTAAGAAATATATTAATAATATTAAAATTACCAAACGTTTATTAAAAATGGGTGTACACTTACTTATCACTCCCTAACGCTGATCCAACCAGCGATAACCCAGAACAGCGAAAGAAAAATCATAGACTAAGCAATATACTCTGTGGAGAAATTAGCAGTTAGCATCAGAATATTGTTTAACAGTGTCACAATATTGTGATTTGCATATTTAAATAAATACTTCAAAAGTGTCTAACAATGTTATAAAAATTGTTTGAAAAAGTTTAAAATATTAAATAATGTTAGTAAATACAGAAGAAGAGCTATAGTTTACAACAATATGAAAAATCAAGCGCTAGTAGAAGTGCAGTCGAGCCGTTCATTATATCTGATTTCCTATAAAGATCATGTAGCTCACTGTTATGTAACCTTCTCCAGTCACCTGTCTGTTCATCTCTCTTTGGTCCAAATATTTTTCATAAGAACAACAAATACTCGTTATGCTTTCTCTTCTCTTAAAGTAAGAGTCTATGTTTCACATCCGTGTAATAAAGTATTATTATTATTATTATTATTATTATATATTATTATTATTATTATTATTATTATTATTATTAATATAACTGGGATAACAACAGTTTTATCTGTTTTTAATGTAATGTTTTTTTAGAGAAGTTGGTACAAGAGTCCCTGTAATACATAATAACATGCATTTCAAGAATTAAGTCTATATTCAATTTCTTTTTGCATCTCATTCCTATTTGTATTGTTCCTAGATGTATGAATTCATCTACTTCATCAAAATTTCCCCCATCTGTCTTCAACCGTCCATTTCCATTATATAATGTACTACCCGGTGTGCGCTTCTACGCGTAAATAAATTAAATGTGTTTTGCGTATAGTTAGTTGGCTCAACTGCACTTCTACTAGCGCTTGATTTTTCAGTTATATTGTTGTAAACTATAGCTCTTCTTCTGTATTTACTAACATTATTTAATATTTTAAAAGAAGAATGGCAAGAAATAGACTCCCAAAATTGGCATTCCAATATACCCCAACTGGACATAGGGACCAAGGAAGACCAAAACATCGGTGGAAAGATCAAGACCATCTTCGCTAGGTTTACCGTACAGGCCACATGGCCTAAAACGAATTTGTTCATGATGATGATGATGAACTTTTTCAAACAATGTTTATAACATTATTAGACAATTTTGAAGTATTTATTTAAATATGCAAATCACAATATTATGACACTGTTAGACAATATTGTGATGCTAACTGCTATTTTCTCCACAGAGTATATTACTTATTCTATCATTTTTATATCGCTGTTTTGGGTTATCGCTGGTTCGATCAGCGTTAGGGAGTGATAAGTAAGTGTACACCCATTTTTAATAAACATTTAGTAATTTTAATATTATTAATATATTTTTAACCATAGATTTGGGGATTTATTGTAAATATTTGTCATTTAAATTTCATAGAGACTGATAGTAATCGAGGATGATAATCGATATGTGGTTCGATTTTTAAGTTTTAATTTTTTATAATCTTGTCTAATGTGGAAAAAAAATTGGTCCCATGCCATTCCGTTTTGAGCAATATGTATGTGTGTGTGTGTGTGTGTGTGTGTGTGCGTGTGTGAACATGTATTTAGTTTTATTGATGTTTATTTCCAGTCCCAATTTCTTTCCGTTTATACTGGTTTTCCTTCTTGTTTTACCTTTTCTTTTCTGTTTTACCTGTTATTGTTCATATCGGTTTTCCTTATTGTTTTACCTTTATCTTTGTTTGTTTTACCTGTTTGTTAACTTTCTTTAATTCTCACATAGACACAAGGACAGGACACACACACACCCAGACCCAAGGTGGATATTTAAAATCCCCTACCCCGCCAGGAATCGAACTCGTGTCGCCGGAGTGGAAGGTAGGGACTCTACCGACTACGCCACGGCGACGGACTTCGATTAGCTCCAATAAAATATAATAATAAAGCTTACCTTGAAGGTTGGTAAGAAATGGAACATAAAACTGAGAGTCAAAACGCGCGCTGCACTGGACACCTGTTGTGAAGAACTGGGTCCTGACAACAAGAAGGAATTTAAAATCGATAAGAGAAACAAACAGATAACGTCAAGTGTTCTGTAATCATTACGTACTCTGTTACTTCATAGCAAGCATCATGATGACACACGGTGTTTCTAATGATGGACAAGAACCTAGAGATGAGAAATCAGGTGGCAGTTACGTAAGCTAAACTAGTTCCTCGGCTATTTAAATGTATAATGTTTTACTTATAAATAGATTTTCAATGTTTACACATGTTTCTGCGCATAAAGTTTTATTTTCCTTCTCCACTCGATGTCCTCCAGTCCTCTTGTTTTCATTCCAGTTCTAATTTCTTGCATCCAAGAGTTTCGAGGCCTTCCTTTCTTTCTTCTTCAAGGTGGACACCATTCCAATGTTTTTCTGGGTACTTTTTTTTCAGTCAATGCCTCAGGCTGTCATTTCGACATTTCTGGTGTTCTCTCCTGGCATTGACTTAATTGTAACCCACTTCTGAAGTTGGGGCGCCTGGAAGGCGGAGTTACGTTACCCCGATGGTATGATGGGTGATAAATGATAATAAAACGCCAAGAGAGTTCTTAACCTAAACTTAACCTAAATTCGGGACCATGGGCAACCACAGGAATGATTCCCTTTAAAGAAAAATGCCTATGGTTTGACCGGAATCGAACCCGGGACCTCATGAAGAGTAGTCATAAACGCTGATCACTAGTACATGAGGCTGGTCAACTCTTTGAATTCGTCGTAAATTCCCAAACCAATTTAATTGCTTATATCTTATATAGGTAGCGTGCTGCCTTGACACGCAGCGGGCCCGGGTTCGATACCCGGTCGGGGCAGTTTTCTGGGTGAGGTTTTTATCGGGGTTTTTCCTCGCCTGTAAGCCAAATGTCAGGAAAACTTTAAGGTCCAAACGGTCCCCGAAATCATATGGCCATCATCATCATTATTATTATCATCATCATGCTTCACCGGTGTGGAAAGCAACGGGAAGCTACCACACCTACAATTCCCTAGTAAAGCTGCAAGAATATCATGAAAATGCTATGAGTGCAGTGAAGGACCTGCCTTCGGGCAGAATTACTATGGATGGATATATATATATATATGTGATTAATACAGTTTGGGGGGGGGTTGGCGTAATGGAATCAAGATCGGCCTCTGGCCACTAATTCCAAAGTATCAGCATGATCGCACATACCATTATCAAGGAATGGTTGGTATCAGTGGCCAGATGCCGATAATGGCATGTGGGATCATGCCAAAACGTCAAAATCTGTGGCCAGAGGCCGATAATGGCATGTGGGATCATGCCAAAACGTCAAAATCTGTGGCCAGAGGCCGATAATGGCATGTGGGATCATGCCAAAACGTTAAAATCTGTGACCAGAGGCCGATAATGGCATGTGGGATCATGCCAAAACGTCAACATCTGTGGCCAGAGGCCGATAATGGTATGTGGGATCATGCCAAAACGTCGGAATCTGTGGCCAGAGGCCGATAATGGCATGTGGGATCATGCCAAAAGGTCGAAATCTGTGGCCAGAGGCCGATAATGGCATGTGGGATCATGCCAAAACGTCAAAACCTGTGGCCAGAGGCCGATAATGACATGTGGGATCATGCCAAAAAGTCGGAATCTGTGGCCAGAGGCCGATAATGGCATGTGGGATCATGCCAAAAGGTCGGAATCTGTGGCCAGAGGCCGATAATGGCATGTGGGATCATGCCAAAGGGTCGGAATCTGTGGCCAGAGGCCGATAATGGCATGTGGGATCATGCCAAAACGTCGGAATCTGTGGCAGAGGCCGATAATGGCATGTGGAATCATGACAAAACGTCAAAACCTGTGGCCAGAGGCCGATAATGGCATGTGGGATCATGCCAAAACGTCAAAATCTGTGGCCAGAGGCCGATAATGGCATGTGGGATCATGCCAAAACGTCAAAATCTGTGGCCAGAGGTCGATAATGGCATGTGGAATCATGCCAAAACGTCAAAACCTGTGGCCAGAGGCCGATAATGGCATGTGGGATCATGCCAAAACGTCAAAATCTGTGGCCAGAGGCCGATAATGGCATGTGGGATCATGCCAAAACGTCGGAATCTGTGGCCAGAGGCCGATAATGGCATGTGGGATCATGCCAAAACGTCAAAACCTGTGGCCAGAGGCCGATAATGACATGTGGGATCATGCCAAAACGTCGGAATCTGTGGCCAGAGGCCGATAATGGCATGTGGGATCATGCCAAAACGTCAAAATATGTGGCTAGAGGCCGATAATGGCATGTGGAACCATGCCAAAACGTCGGAATATCCGGCCAGAGGCCGATAATGGCATGTGGGATCATGCCAAAACGTCAAAATATGTGGCCAGAGGCCGATAATGGCATGTGGGATCATGCCAAAAGGTCGGAATCTGTGGCCAGAGGCCGATAATGGCATGTGGGATCATGCCAAAACGTCGAAATCTGTGGCCAGAGGCCGATCTTGAATCCAAGAAAACTTTATTAACATACTTATATCCGCGAAAATCTACATAATATATAGAAAATGCAAAAATAAGGTGAGCTGGTACTTCACCTACTTCCCCTGAATAGCCGCCATGTTTAAAGGAACTTTTTTTTCGTCTTCATTTTTACAGCTCATCCATACATTTGAATCATCGCTCTTAAATTCGGAATGGAGAATCGAATCTGCCAATACATTGCGATTGTTCTAAGATGACTGAGTGGTTTGATAAGGAATCTAATGTTCTCTGATATATCATTAAAGATACATCATTTCAAAATCTGATAATGATATGACAGTCATATATTTTCAATGTCCTTGGACCGTATTTAACGAATTCCTAATGAAAGTAGGTTGGACCACAGAGGAGAAACTGCGTACAGTGACACCTAAAAATATACGATGAACTACAATGAGAAAACTACAATGGTAGCGCTGTTTCATAGTAACAGAATACGTAACTAAATAAAACAAATGCAAGGCACACGGCGTGTTCACTCGGGATTATGGGAAATTAGCCGTTTTCACTGTCATCCTTTCGTTCTATGTAGACGGTACTGTAAAAATTATATATTTTCGAAAGTTAAAAATCATTACTTACATTTTATTTTACTCTAATTCTTAAGTAAATTCAAACTTGTTTACGTTTTTAATGTGAATCTATTTTCAAAGATAAACCTACTAGAAATGATATGATTCTAAGATTTGTTAGGTTAGGAAGTGATGTTAGTGCATAGCCATTTGTAATAAACATTTATAAAATGTGACTTTATAATGGATTTCAGATGTACGGCATGGCTAAGGTTCTTTAATACATATTGTATAACATATGTATATGAGAATAAACGGGTAGGTCAATTGTATATACTTAAAAGAACTCATAATGCACGTTTTAAATTTTAATAAACGAAAATAAATTAATATATTTTATTTATTTCCATTCTTCCCTTCTGTTAAAATTTTTTAAAAAATATTTAGGTCTGAGTGGCTGGGTACAAATAATTCCATAATTATTCATCTCATGGTGTTGTATAATCATAATTCATAATTTTTCCACCAGACGGTGCTGAATTTCATATTAGTACCAGAAAAAATCGAAAAAAATTTAGATATCGTTAGTTAGTTCTACACAAGCGCCGCTTGTGGCATGTACGCGAAACTTGTCCAGTTTCTCCTCTGGATACTCTGTGGGTTGGATCCTCACTTACGTATTTGCTTTACGGCCCTTTGAATCCATCCATAGCCCCTCTTTCGTCAAGACTTTCTATAAGATATTAAATACAAAATTGGTTCCTGGCAATGTTTCACCTTCTTCATTTTAATTGGCACTGATTCTGTTGTATAATATTTACAACGGGTTTAGGTTTGCGGGTGTGTTCTCGTTGAGTGAAAGGCCTCCATATTGGAACAACTTGATGAAGTTTAATAATTTAGTTGAGGACGACTGATTTACCAGGTACCAATTGTATTTAATATATTATTACTTAAACTAGTCCACCGCTGTGGTCTCGAGGTAGCGTGCTGCCTTGTCACGCAGCGGGCCAGGGTTCGATCCCCGGTCGGGACAGTTTTTCTGGATAAGTTTTTATCGGGGTTTTTCCACACTTGTAAGACAAATGTCAGGAAAACTTTAAGGCACAAACGGTCCCCGAAATCATATGCCATCATCATCACCTTCACCCTTATCATTATCATCATCATGCTTCACCGGTGTGGAAAGCAACGGGAAGATATCACACCTATAATTCCGTAGTAAAGCTGCAAAGCATAGCATAAAAATGCTATGATTGCAGTGAAAGACCTGCCTTCGGGCAGAATTACTTAAACTCAACGGTGCTTTAAATTTAATTTTAAAAATGTTGAAAAGAATTTCTATACCAAACCAATTTAGCAACGTCATTGTGCCATTAATCGTATGTGGTCAACATACCGACCCAATGAGACTCACTCACTCACTCACTCACTGGCACTATCGAACCCGTAGGTTCATGGCCGCGTGGACATAAGCTCTCCATACATCCCTATCCTGATCTAATGCTTTCCAATCATTCCCTGTATAATCTACTTCCCTCAAATCATAGTTAATGTTATTCTCCCACCTCATTCTTGATCTACCAACTGGGCGTTTTCCCTCTGGCTTTCCTACAAGAAGCTTCCTTGCAAGTCTTTCATTCCCCATACGTGCAACATGTCCTGCCCATCGCAGTCTACGAGACTTAACTGTTCTTATTATATCTGGCTTCCTATAAAGACCATGTAGTTCACTGTTATATAGTTTTCTCCATTCACCTGTCTGTTCATCTCTCTTTGGTCCAAAAATTTTCGTAAGTACTTTATTCTCAAATACTTGTAATCTCCTTTCCTCTCTTAAAGTAAGAGTCCATGTTTCGCACCCATATAATATAACTGGTAGAATAATAGTTTTATATATTTTCAGTTTAACGTTTTTTGAAAGGAGTTGGGACATCAAGAGTCTCTGCAATGCATAATAGCATGCATTTCCAGAATTGAGCCTATGTTTAATTTCTTTGTGCATCTCATTCCTATTTGTGATTATTGTTCCTAGGTATTTGAATTCAGCCACTTCCTCAACAATGAGACACTATAATATATACATAGGCTACACACACACACATACATACACACACACACACACACACACACACACACACATACTTTGAAGAGTAGTTTGATTTGTCGTCAGAAAACATTCCAAATAAAATGTTGTTTAAAAAATACATTACTTATGTATGAGAAAGAATCTATTATTCAAATGTGCCATGTGTCAGTTTCAAAACTGATGAAAGTCCACATTAACGCCATCTATATGTCTAGCTGTGAACCTGAAGCACTAAAAGTGCAATGGGTGGCATTACACGATGTAAAATTAGCGTTGTTTTCCCAGAATTTCTAATAATGTAATCATTGACTTCTAAATATTCTCAAGAGGCAATGAATTATGATTTACAGAAGAACCCAGCTGCGTCAAAACATCGACATAAAATGAGCGCAGTCTCCATTTTGATTAGATAGCTCTAAATATAGCCTCAGTACACACCAATATAAATATTAACTCCAGGATATACAGAGTGTCCAAAAAGTCCTCATACATTTGTCCTCTTACTAATTATCCACACATAACTTTTATACAAGGTTTATACACATCTCAGTTGAAAATTCTTACTAATAAACATTGTATTAGCTGTTCAGTGTTTATTAGTAAGAATTTTCAACTGAGATGTGTATAAACCTTGTATAAAAGTTATGTGTGGATATTATTACTACAAATTTTAGCTGATGATAACGTTCCACAACAATACGAGTATATTACTATCTTCAACATCTATAAAGATAATGAAATCTCTGTTAAAACAGATGGCAAATTATCTTCTTGGGAAAAGATCAACACTGGAGTAAGACAGGGATGTGGACTTTCACCGGTGCTTTTCATTATATATATATATATATATATATATATGAATATATTAATAAACGAATAGAGGAAAACACAACGAGGATATAAACCCATCAATAGGAACCTCTAAATCGATGCTATTCTTTTTGCAGACGATTTAGCTCTTCTGGCACTTTCCGAAAAGATTTGCAACGATCAATTTATAATTTACAAAAAATAGGTACCGAATTTAATATGGAGATATCAATTAACAAAACTAAAATTATGGCATTTCATGGAAAGAACCCCATACAAAGTAAAATCTGTCTCCAGAATAAAATTTTAGAGAGATTTAATCAATTTAAATGTCTTGGATATTATCTCTCTATCTGGGATGAAAAGGATATCCCTGAAAAAATTACTAGTTATAATAAAAGTTTAGGAATTATTAATCAAGTTATGAAACCATCCCTTGTACAAAAAAACACTAGATTACGCTTATATAACACTTTGGCTAGACCAGTGTTGACCTAAGGTAGTGAAGCATGGACACTAAAAATACAACATGAAAGCAGAATAACGGCTTGTGAAATGAGATTCATGCGCAGAACAGCGGGTTACACCAGATGGGATCGGAAAAGGAACACCGATATCTTGAAAGAATTGAAGACTACGCCAATTTTGGAATATATTAAACAGTACCAACTAAATTGGAAACACAATCTTGAAAGAATGAGTTCAAATCGGATCCCCAAAGCTGTTTATAATTATATACCAAGATGACGAAGATCACTGGGCCGTCCTATGAAACGCTGGAGGGAAAATTTTCTATAGGATCGTAACAGGCCTTGGCCTAATACTTGGAAGGAAGAAGAAGAAGTATTAGCTGTTCAGTGTATAAGAGGTGTACAACTTTACATGGGAATCGTTATACATGCATCCAGCCTTGTTTAAGGATTGTATAACTAGACAAAATGTCAGACTTTAAGATCAACTGATTGTTTTCTTATAATATTGATGAAAGTTTCCTTAAATTTAATGCAAAATGCAACATTTAACGACTGTTTGATGGATGTACAGGGCATAAATAATATTAATAAAGCTCTGGGTAGGAAAATAAAGCATCATAAAATGCCTTTTGTTACACTCATTCTCGATTAGGCCTAATAATATTTTTAAATTGAACATTGATTCACAAAAGAATATGTTCTACAATAGTTGCTGTAGACAAGATTTAACCTGAATGTAGTTTAAATACTTCATAATATTTTTTTAACAAAACTTTCTTGCATCATTAATACATAATGCACATACCGATATAAAAATGTATTTAATTATATTGCAGCAAGCCGCATGTTAGCTTGATAGTCTTGTGGTTAGAGCTTCTGACTACAGTCCGCGAGGTCCCAGGTTCAATTCCCAATAAAATTACGGATGATTCTTTTTTTTTTCACTTAAAGCGTTATTCTGTTGTCGGTAATATTTCCTACTATTTTGAACGTTTTCTAACGCTCTTAAAACGCTGCATATAATTCATAAGTAATGGGAAAAACTTTCATTAGTTTCCAAGAATTGTTTGAAGTTCTTGTCTTTAGATGGCAGCACATTATCTGTGAAACATATTCTATGATATATTTGGCATAGCCTAAAGAAAAATATAAATAAATTGAAACACACTTATTTTTTCCGTACCTCCCCAATTAAGGAAACTGTATTAATTCTTATCCATACTCATTTCTTACACAATTAATCACTATTTGATGTTGTTTTCTTTCTGTTACAAACTGTGCGTAATATGTTCTGACGTCATAATAATGACGAATATGTGACGTATTGTGTGTAACGGTTGTATTGTTATATAGCTCCTGTACAATGTTTATTAGTAAGGAAATTATACATGATCTATATAAGGCTTATACATTGTATAACTAAACAACTGATGAAGCCTGTATAAGAGATTTTTATTAGTAAGACTGTTGACAGATAATCGAGTGATAATTAGGTAGTGGGTAGGAGGCTAGAGGTGTTTCACATGTTCCCCGTACATCTCAACGCAACGTTCGCATTATATATATATATATATATATATATATATATATATATAAACCAAGGAAGGTATACATGAGGATTAAAGATGAGGCCATTGAGCAAGTGAAGAACTTCAAATACTTGGGTTGTACTATCAGTAGTAACATGAACTGCGGTCAAGAAGTAAATCAGAGGATAGCAATGGCAAAATAAACTTTTAACAAGAAGATCAGCATTTTCTTTCTGCGGACCTTTGGCAAAATAATTACGGAAGAGGCTAGTGAAGTGCTTTGTGTGGAGTGAAGCATTGTATGGTGCAGAGACTTGGATATTACGACGGAATGAGGAAAAGCGACTGGAAGCTTTGAGATGTGGATATGGAAAAGGATCGAGCGTATAAATGGAACTTATGGGTTCGATAGTGCCAGTGAGTTAGTTATTTTTTATTTATATACAGATTATCAATGTTTACACATATTTCTGTACCTAAAGTTTTATTTTCCTTCTCCACTTGTCCCTATCCATCCACTCCATGTGCTCCAGTCCTCTAGTTGACATTACAGTTCTAATTTCTTGCATCCATGAGATTATTATTATTATTATTATTATTATTATTATTATTATTATTATTATTATTATTATTATTATTATTATTATTATTATTACTTACTTGCTTGCTTGCTTGCTTACTTACTTACTTACTTACTTACTTACTTACTTACTTACTTACTTACTTACTTACTTACTTACTTACTTACTTTTACTTACTTACTTACTTACTTACTTACGTACTTACTAACTGGCACTATCCAACCCTTAGGTTCATGGCCGCGCGGACATAAGTCCTCCATACATCCCTATCCTAAGCTAATGTTTTCCAATCATTCCCTGTATAATCTACTTCCCTCAAATCATAGTTAATGTTATTCCCCCACCTCATTCTTGGTCTACCAACTGGGCGTTTTCCCTCTGGCTTTCCTACAAGAAGCTTCCATGCAAGTCTTTCATTCCCCATACGTGCAACATGTCCTGCCCATCGCAGTCTACGAGACTTAACTGTTCTTATTATATCTGGCTTCTTCTTATTATTATTATTGTTATTATTATTATTATTATATCAATTTAATTAGTTGTTATTTTTGACAGCGTCTGATGGGAGCTGTAAGATTTAGGAACTGAAACCAGTGATTGGCTGAGCCTGTAAGCAAATACCTTCTGAACACTTGTGTTCAGCCTAATTCAAGTGGTGTTCTAATAATGAAGAAACTCTGATAATCAAGGTATGCAGCCACACACACACACGCCAGATGGATGTAGCTCCGCACCAGTGAGACGTGCATTGTGAAACATCTGAACATCGATTGCGTGCTTCATTTACATGTGTGTACGTATTACTTAAAAGTGTCCATGTTTATTAACATTAATAACAATTTTTTATGAAGGACATTTCTGCAATGCAGTAGTAGTTTTCCTTCAACTCAAGGTAAAATTGTATTCCTTCACAAGTTCCTATACATCGAACCTCTTGTGTCAATTTTCTGACTCCATCCATCCATTTCTCACAAAGTTTTCTTCTTTTCTTCTTTTTTTTTTTCAGCCTTCGACATTCCATTCTAGATTATTTCCCCACATTATTTTAACATTCCCAAACCATCTCAATTACATACATGCATACATAGTGTTCTGCCCATGAACAGGTATTTCACTGCAAACTCAGCATTTTCCACTCTTTCCTTAACCCTTAAATTCGTAATGTATCCTTTTGGATACATCAATTGGTTCAATTAATTTAATATTTTAAATAAATAAGAAGGTAATTAAGAAAAAGAAACAACTTAAATGTGTGCCTAATTATCAAATATACCTAATAATAACAGTTATACAAGATTCCGTTTTCACTGCGGTCCGCCAGATTCAAATAACTAAGAGAAGAAATTTGTGTTTTGCCAATTTAAGGGTTAACTCAGCTTTCCTTTTTGTATTCGCATATAAACCATTTATTTTAATATTATCTATCTTAAAATAAAATAAGTTAAAATATACCTTCTTAGGTAAAATCCGTCGTCCTCAACTTATAAAATATGTAATCTTTATGCCTGTAGGCCTTTAAGAACATCCGTTCCATCTTTAGCCCCACTTAGAAACATTGGATCGACTTGAAATCTTGTATACTTGTAAAAGACCCGTGACAATACAATAATTTCATATTGTTTTTCTAAAATCCTGGCCAGAATCATCAGAAAATCACAAGAATGAAAACTGGTATAATAGGTTGCGGACTTGTCAACTTTTTAGTCAATCGTTGTAAGAGCCTCAGTAGTTAAGAGCGGTGAACCATAGTGGTATATAATATCCGTAATCCATAGGTCGCTAGTTCAAATCCGGCTGGGAGGATTTTTTTAGAAGAGTATAACTTTTAGCTCATACTACAATAGTATCGAATTTAAAAGTATTTACATTTGTATCTTATTCTGTAAAATATTAAAACTAAAAAATAGAAAATAAATAATAGTTTTAAAAAAACTAAAACAACACGCTTTATTAGAAAACCGAACTAAAAAATGAAAAATAATTTTAATTTCCAACACTCTTGGGATAAAATTAAAGTGGTCAACAAGAAAATATCTCCAACACATATAGAATAAAACTAGAGTTATCTACCAAAAAAATATTTTTACCATAAAAAGCGTTTCAATTAATATATTTGATAATAAACAGATATTGGTAAAGTAAAGTATCTAAGAAGAAAACGTAAAAACTATAAAAAGCACTCCACGCTTTTTGTAGATAACTCTAGTTTTATTCTATAGGCCTATGTGTTGGAGATATTTTCTTGTTGAAACACTTTCATTTTATCCCAAGAGTGTTGGAAATTAAAAATTATTAACACTCTGAACAGGTCAGATCATTATTTTGCAGTGACTAACTCTCCAACAAATATGTTGAACATAGCAAACAATTAACAAATTACTTCGAAATACATAATTTGATAATTGCGAGTTTAATTATTGTGTTTTTAAATAATGATTTACTGAGTTGTTTCCTAAAAAATAACTAATAACCTATAATATTGGTTATAATATATAGGCCTACTGTAGTTTCATGTGTTTCATTTATTCTCCACTAGGGTACATTCTTACAATATTACGATCTTAGTGTGTTATCGCTTATTGTGATCCTATTTGGCAATAAATATGATGAAGTTGCAGTGAATAAACATAACCACACATTTCTGATTTATTTTCAAACATCGCCGTTTACATTAAATATATAAATATTTTAAAATGTCGGTAACTATATTTAAATAGTGATTTTTTTAGTAAAAAGCTTAATTTTATTCGTTAAATAGTCCTAACCAAATACCACTCTTGATTTTCAAATGATCTAGGCAGATTTGGAAATCACTCGTGGCATTACTTATGAATGTTTTCAAACACTTTAGTGAAAAATATATCCTACATTAGCTATTGAGGATGTGGTGAAAATAACAGAATTAATAGGTAAATCAGCAGGGAGCATAATTTCTGCTTGTAATCCAATTGTAAATAAAGAACAAGTAATGACGTCATGGGGAAAACGTAAACGTCTGATAAGGTAGGCCCATATTTAATTTGTATCATAAATAAATAAATAAATAAATAGGCCTAAATAATAAATGGACGCAGTTCCTAATAACACTGGTCAACATGATTCTTGTCTCATGAGCACCAATAGTTGTACTTAATGCAGTTTTTTATCGTGTTTTCAAATATGTATTCGGAATTTCTCCATCACCCACAGTTTTTTTTACTTCAATTTCAATCAATGGATTTAAATAATTATTATTTTAATAAACGTTTTTCTGTCCATTTATTATCTTGGCGCAGTGAGCGATGAGCACGGGGAACACTTTCATCAGGAGATTTCAGCTATGGAAAAGAGATATAAACGCAAATGGAATCCTAATATGCTGGCCGATTATTGTTGGACCATCAAGAGGGATGCTCCACAGTCGAAAAATAGCAGAAAATCGTCATTTCTTACTTTATAGGTGAGTCCGAATGTTTGAATATTGTGTAGTTACGAATGTAGAAAATATTAAAGTGTTTGAAATTATAAATTCCTGTCTCTCGGAAACCTTGTGTGATGGAGAAAAAGCGATATCGTATTTGAATTCAGGAGAAAAAATACTATCAGAATCACATATTTTTCTTTCTGAGACAAAAAAAAAAAGTTTATTTTTTGTTGCTCAGTGTAATTGGTGCCATCTTACCTTGTATTCAGTCTTATTTCCCATAAAATACGGTATTACCCAAGAACAATAATTCTATCGATGACAATTCCGTACACAATTCAGTCAGATGGAAGGTGAAAGTGGCACCACGGTTCCCCCAATAGACGGAGTTGGCGAAGTAATACCTTATGCAAGTTTGTTTTCAGTAAAAGTGCTACTTATCTTGGAATTAATTTAAGCCCAAAATAACCACACAATTACACATATCTGTCTTGAAACTTGTAAAGGTAACAAAACAAAATTACTCACACTAACATTATGTCTGTCCTTTTTTTTTTTTTTAGATAAGATTATAAACTGGCTCTCATTTTAGTTTGAATTGTAACTTCAGACGTACAAAAAAAAATGCACATATACATGCATCGGTTTCCAATTATAAGTTAACTAAAATGGCCCATACTAACCTTATATTTGAAGGGTTAAGGGAAACATCCAGGTTTTCCACTTTAAGGGGGGTGATGGGTGAAAAATTGACCATTTGAGATCAAAATTGGCATTTTTTATACTAAAAAATAGCCTGTTCTCTAATGTATATGTTGGCAAAGTTTCAGAGAACTATGACGCTTCTAAGTGCCCTAAATTACATTAGAGTTAAAAGGGTGCGCCAGTTAAATGCCACCTGCATGCAAATATTTAAACATGTTTTTCTACACTTTTATTTCCCATGAATTTTTGTACATTCGAAATTGAATGGAATTCAGAAATTTTGTCCTAGAAGGTTCAAATTTTTACTGTATGCCCTAAAAGCAATGAGTAACAAAGTAGTTCATCGGTTTCATGATTGAAGTAGTATTTTAAGAAATAAAAAATAAAATTCATGCAATTATTAATTTCTTTTTGTAATTCCACGCATGAGGTACAACATTATTTTTTTCTCCCTTTGTAATCACATTATAAGAATTCTAATGCATGATGTTTTTCTAAATATTTTAGGGGTCTTGTAAAAAATTCAGACATTTTACTAAACAATTGTGGAACCCATTTAATTATAATATATGCAATTTTTTTAATATGATATTTAATAACTCATAAAATAGATGCCTCACCAGAATCAAACTTAAACACGTCATTATGTATCATGCAGTGAATGTTTGTACAAACCATCAAGTCTCTAGCTCAAAAAATGTAGAAAATAGAAATTTCACCCATCACCCCCTTAAATCCACAAAACATACTCTCAATTGTAGGCCTACATTACCTGAATTCCAAACTTTCGAGGTAAATAAACCTATCATTTTTTTTTCCATGTCACCAGTTTTGTCCTTTTAGACATTTCTGGTATTCTCTCCAGGCAATGGCGTAATTGGTTAGTTCTGTGGTTGGGGCGCCTGGAAGGCGGGGTTACGTTCCCCCGATTATATGATTGATGATGATGATGATGATAGTGGTGCGCCAGGAGAGTCCCTAATCCTAAACTTAATCTAAGATGAATATGAATGATGATTGCGATGGCCATATGATTTCGGGGACCGTTTGGGCCTTAAAGTTTTCCTGCCATTTGTCTTACAGGTGAGGAAAAACCCCGATAAAAACCTCATCCAGAAAAACTGTCCCGTCCGGGGATCGAACCCGGGCCCGCTGCGTCAGAAGGAAGCATGCTACCTCGAGACCACAGCAGTGGCTCATAAACCTACCATTAAACTCTATCTTTTACTGTTTCACAGATGTTAAATTTTGGGCAGACGAGGTTAGGAGAGAACTCCAAAATATTGGGATGGGCTGGATATGGGAAAAAGGGACTGAAAATCGCAAGAACGTGTGGAGAAAAATAAGGAGGAGGTACTTAGATATAAACCAACAAGATATTTTCGCCGAATGTGCAGGAAAACGCTCACTGTGTTTACAAAGAAACCTAAAACACGTCTGGGGAAAAGAATCGTATATACTCAACCTAGGATTTAAGGAGAGATCAGGGCTTGCTTGGTTTAGGCTAGGGGCATGGAAATTTCTAAAAATTAGCGACGATCACGATATGCGAATATGTCCAATGTGCGGGAACTTTGAAGATGAGATACATATATTAGGAAAATGTAATGATTGGAGACGTCAGTTATTACCGGAAAGATTTCTAAATTCAAATCGGGAAAGATTGGCATGCTACGAGTTATTGGTAAATCCAGAAAATTGGATAAACCTCGGTAAATTTCTGGACAAATCTGCTACCATTTATTGCACCGCGTATTAGTGCCGCATCAAACCGTTATTGTTGATAAATATTTTGAATAGAAAACATAGACTGCTCAAATTAAGATATCTTTGCCCGGACCCATAAAAGAGAAAGATTAATTCAACTTTCATTAATAAATTATCAAACATGTAATGTGTTGTAAGCTGCAAGCTATAATCCTGGAAGCTTTAAGGAAAGAGGAACTCACATACGCTTGAGTAAGCTTTGGAATTTTTACTTTCATATCTGACATAGCCTAGCTACTAAATCAATAGGCATAACTATGTAAAACAGATAACTAAAGTTTAATGCGAGTCAAGAAATATAGTCAGATATAACATTGAAAATAAATTAATAAACAATTAATTTGACAAAGAAAATAATGCTATCATTGATCATCTATACAAAAAAATAATATTAAGAAACATACATACATTTACACTCACACTAGTCCAGCCTAGGGTTGGGGTACACGGTCCTTGTGGCCCCACCCTGGTCTAAAGGACTAATAAAGCAAACTAGCTCTTCTGACCTATATTGACCAGACTCCGACGACAACTGAACAGATGATGATCTGATGTTAGAAAACACAGCTCTATATGAGAGTTCCCTAGGAGAGGGGAGAATGCGCGATAGCACACGGCACGTACTAGAAAAGGAAGGGGTAGGTAGGAGAGCATTTGGCACTGTTCACAAAGACCACACACGAAATGGAGACGCGATGACGTATAGGTTGCGCAGTATGACGTAATCCCTGTATCGAAATATTGATTTCAGTACAGTGCTTTCCATTCAGAATCGAATGACACCTCAAACTCTATTTCTACAAAAAAGTTATTTATATGGTTCTATTGGTCCACCGCTGCGGTCTCGGAGTCGATCCCCGGTCGGGGCAGTTTTTCTGGGTGAGGTTTTTATTGGGGTTTTTCCTCACCTGTAAGACAAATGTCAGGAAAACTTTAAGGCCCAAACGGTCCCCGAAATCATATGGCCATCATCATCATACTTATCATTATCATCATCATCATCCTTCACCGGTGTGGAAAGCAACGGGAAGCTACCACGCCTACAATTCCCTGGTAAAGCTGCAAATATAGCATGAAAATACTATGATTGCAATTAAGGACCTGCCTTCGGACAGAATTACTGTGGATGGATCTTACCTTGTATTCAGTCTTATTTCCCATAAAATACGATATTACCTAAGAACAATAATTCTATCGATGACATTTCTCTACACAATTCAGTCAGATGGAAGGTGAAAGTAGCACCATGGTTCCCCCAATAGACTGAGTTGGCGAAGTAATACCTTATGCAAGTTTGTTTTCAGTAAAACTGCAACTTATCTTGGAATTAGTCTGGCCTCAAAATAACCACTTAATTACACATATCTGTCTTAAAACTTGTAAATGCAACAAAACAAAACATCTTGCACTAATATTATATGTGTCCCCTTTTTCTAAGATAAGATTATAAACTGGCTCTCATTTTAGTTAGAATTGCACATTTTGACCTACATAAAAGCATTTCACATATACAAGCATCGGTTTCCAACTAAAATGGTCCATACTAACCTTACATTTGAAGGGCACAAGGAAAGAACCAGGTTTTCCCCTTTAAACCCACAAAACATACTTTCAGTTCTAGGTCTACATTACCTGAATGCCAAACTTTGGAGGTAAACAAACCTATCATTTTTTTTAATGCCACCAGTTTTGTCCTTTTAGACATTTCTCGTATTCTCTCCAGGCAATGGCGTAATTGTAACCCACTCCTGAGGTTGGGGCGACTGGAAGGATTACGATGATGATGATGATGATGATGATAATGGTGCGCCAGGAGAGTCCTTAATCCTAAACTTAATCTAAGATGAATATGAATGATGATGATTGCGATGGCCATATAATTTCGGGGACTGTTTGGGCCTTAAAGTTTCCTGACATTTGTCTTACAGGTGAGGAAAAACCCCAATAAAAACTGTCCCGACCGGGGATCGAACCCGGGCCCGCTGCGTGACAAGGTAGCACGCTACCCCGAGACCACAGCGGTGGACCATAAACCCATCATTAAACTGTATATTTTACTGTTTCACACTTCTAAATGATAATAATAATAATAATAATAATAATAATAATAATAAGTGCATTGCATGCAGAATCTAATGACACCTCAAACTCCATTTCGACAAAAAAGTTATTTATCTGGTTCTTTCCCAATGCCCTTCATTAGTTCTTGTGTAGAGTTTATTATTAAATTTGGTTGAATTTCCGTCAGATAACTTTTAAGATATATTTTACTGGGAAACGGATCCTTTCAACATTTAAAACTTGATGAAGCAAGTAACAATGTATGACGTCACTTGAATACTTACTTACTCACTGGCACTATCGAACCCGAAGATTCATGGCCGCGCGGACATAAGCTCTCCATACATCCCTATCCTGAGCCAATGCTTTCCAATCATTCCCTGTATAACCTGCTTCCCTCAAATCATAGTTAATGTTGTTCTCCCACCTCATTCTTGGCCTACCAACTGGGCGTTTTCCCTCTGGCTTTCCTACAAGAAGCTTCCATGCACGTCTTTCATTCCCCATACGTGCAACATGTCCTGCCCATCGCAGTCTACGAGACTTAACTGTTCTTATTATATCTGGCTTCCTATAAAGGCCATGTAGTTCATTGTTATGTAGTCTTCTCCATTCACCTGTCTGTTCATCTCTCTTTGGTCCAAAAATTTTCCTAAGAACTTTATTCTCAAATACTCGTAATCTCTTCCTCCCTTAAAGTAAGAGTCCATGTTTCGCACCCATATAATATAACTGGTAGAATAACAGTTTTATATATTTTCAGTTTAACGTTTTTTGAAAGGAGTTGGGACATCAAAAGTCTCTGCAATGCATAACAGCACGCATTTCCAGAATTGAGCCTATGTTTAATTTCTTTTTGCATCTCATTCCTATTTGTGATTATTGTTCCTAGGTATTTGAATTCAGCCACTTCCTCAAATTTCCCACATTTGTCATTAGCTGTCCATTTCCATTATATACTGAATTTCTACGTGTGACCATATATTTAGTTTTATTGATATTTACTTCCAGTCCTAATTTCTTAGTGTTACTCAGTAGTGTGTGCGTGTTGGCCTTTAGTATCTCCTCGCTATCGGCCAGTAGTACTACATCATGACGTCACTTGAATAATGTAAATAATTCCGCAAATATTTAGAAAATAGCGCTCGAAAAAGTAGTTGTGTATTTAACAGATTATAATAATTATCAGTGGACGCTCTATTGACAAGAACAAAGATTGGAAGCAGCTGAGATGAGATTTTTAAGAAATATAGCAGGATATACTCTGCTGGATAAGAAAAGGAATGAAGATATAAGAAAGGAACTAAATACTTTCAAACTTACAGACCGATTAATTAAATATAGGGACGACTGGAAAGAACATATTGATAGAATGCCAGAAGGAAGATTTCCAAAATTATTGCTAGATTATAAACCGCACGGAAGGAGAAATGTTGGACGCCCACACAGAAGATGGTCTGAACAATTTTAACAATTCTAGCTTTCATGAAACCGGAACGAGCCAACAGGCTTAATCCCTGGATGATGATGATGACGTGAATAGAACTATTCCCAAACCCTCTGGCGGCACTATGGCCCTGGGGTCGACTCAGCCTCTAACGGAAATGAGCACCAGACGCTTGTTCTGGGGGTAAAGGCGGCCGTCACGCAGGGCTGACAACCCGGCTGACATAAAGTGCCGATTGTCTAGAAAAAGTGGGAGCCTTAACCTCCTACTACCCCAAGGGCCTCCGGGCCTGTTGTGGGATCACTTTACTTTTTTATAAAATAATAACTCAAACACTGACAACCACTACATGAAACCAGCCTTAAAATGTCTTCCAGACAAACGTAGTGATGTATAGCCCTTAAATTGGAAATGTATTCTACAGGATACAACAATTGGTTTAATTTATTTAATATTTTAAATAAATCAGAAGAAAATAAACGAATTGAAATAATTAAGACGTGTGTCGAATTACACAACATACCGTAAAACGGGGCTACTTTGACATATTTTCCAAGGTTTTTAAGGTCTAACTCGTATGATTTATGCCGAAAAAATGGAATGTATGATTTATTGTACCAATTGAACCTTAGATTACAAATCCCATTTGGTACTGTTCTCCTCAAATAAAAACTTAGTAGGGCAACAATGAGTTTTATTTAGGTCTGTTTTGCCCATGTGCTGGGGCTACTTTCACATCACATTTGTTTTCAGTACAATTCAAAGTAGATCATCTGTAGGTATCACTTTGACACTAATTTATAGTCTCTAACCATTATAATATTGTCCACCGCTGTGGTCTCGAGGTAGCGTGCTGCCTTGTCATGCAGCGGGCCCGGGTTCGATCCCCGATCGGGGCAGTTTTTCTGGGTGAGGTTTTTATCGGGGTTTTTCCTCACCTGTAAGACAAATGTCAGGAAAACTTTAAGGCCCAAACGGTCCCCGAAATCATATGGCCATCATCCTTATCATTATCATCCTTACCATTATCATTATCATCATCATCCTTCACCGGTGTGGAAAGCAAGGGGAAGCTACCACACCTACACAATTCCCTAGTAAAGCTGCAAGCATAACATGAAAATGCTATGATTGCAGTGAAGGACCTGCCTTCGGGCAGAATTACTATGGATGGAACCATTATAATAACAACGTGTAACTCCTTTCCACACAGAAGATCAACTAAGATTTTTTTTTCAAATGCCCCAGGTGCTCTTTCGACATTCCTGGTTTCTCTCCTGGCATGGCCACTTCTAAGGCTTGGGCGCCTGGAAAGCGGGATTACGATGCCCCGATGATATGATGGGTGATGATGATGATAGTGGTGGTGCGCCAGGAGAGTCCCTAATCCTAAGCTTAACCTAAGATGAATATGAATGATGATGATTGCGATGGCCATATGATTTCGGGGACCGTTTAGGCCTTAAAGTTTTCCAGACATTTGTCTTACAGGTGAGGAAAAACCCCGATAAAAAAACCTCACCCAGAAAAACTGTCCTGACCGGAGATCGAACCCGGACCCACTGCGTGACAAGGCAGCACGCTACCCCGAGACCACAGCGGTGAACAACTAAGAAATTATTGAGAAATTAATTTATCCTTGCTGGCAATTTATTGTTGTTGAAAGTGACACAGATGTGTCTCCAACAAATAACATCCGCTTTTGAAACAACTTAATCATTCGTGCGCCTTCAAAGAATTATCATAAGTAATGCCACAATAAAATTCACGACTCACGAAGTGAGGAGTGAATTTATCTAGAGAATTTGTAAATCAAGAGTGGCATTTGTTAGGACCATTTAACGAATAAAATTAAGCTGTTTACTCACATATCATTATTTAACTATAGTTATTTTAAAATATTTATATATTTAATGTAAACGGCGATGTTTGAAAACAAATGAGAAGCGATAGGTACGCTTCATCTGCTTCTTTTGTTTATCACTGCAACCAGATCATACTATTTATTGCCAAAGGAACGCAATATTGTAAGAATGCTCTCTAGTGGAGAAAAAATGAAACACATCAAACTGTATATTAATTCATTTCTGATGTCGTATGATGTAAATATGACAATTATATTTTTCTGGATTGTTACCTGGGAAAAAATACATTTAAGAAAGTGCAAACAGTGGATTCTTTTTTTGGTGGTATAATCAATTGCTACAAATGTGTTTATATTAACTCCCGCATGCGGCATGTGTTGGCATTCATGCACTATATATACAATCTGGTAGCCGTATTTCTCACAGGCTCAGTCACTGCAAAATAATGGTCAGACCTGTTCAGAATATTAAAAAGGAGGAGCTTTCTTTAATATGGTAATTATAACACTGATAAATATTTCGTGAAACACGACTCTGATTGGTTGTAAAACAGAAATCATTGAAACGTGATTGGCCATTGAGTCCCATTTGGGGCATGAGTTAAATAGTCTACACCATTGCATTGTTGTCAAAATAGCCCAAAACACGCAATAAATTTAAAATGTCAATAGCCCCAATTCTGTCAAAGTAGCCCCTCGAGTCAAAGTAACCACGGTTTACGGTATCTAATAATAACAGTTATGGTTGATTTCGTGCCTGCATGGTATCTTTACCTGTCATGGTGGAGTGGCTTGCGTGTTTAAATGATCGGCCGTAGCGTTGCTGCTAATAGGGTTACCCATGCCGGACTGGTCGAAGGTGATAAGCCAGACGAAAATAGTACCTTCATGGAAAGAGTGACGATCTTCCGTAAAAATACAACCGTCAAGAAATGTGGACATGGGTTCTACTGGGGTAAACTTTTCCGAAGCGTCCCAACTCCTTTCAAAAAACGTTAAACTGAAAATATATAAAACTATTATTCTACCAGTTATATTATATGGGTGCGAAACATGGACTCTTACTTTAAGGGAGAAAATGAGATTACGAGTATTTGAGAATAAAGTTCTTAGGAAAATTTTTGGACCAAAGAGAGATGAACAGACAGGTGAATGGAGAAGACTACATAACAATGAACTACATGGTCTTTATAGGAATTCAGATATAATAAGAACAGTTAAGTCTCGTAGACTGCGATGGGCAGAACATGTGGCACGATTGGGGATTGAAAGACGTGCATGGAAGCTTCTTGTAGGAAAACCAAAGGGGAAAACGCCCAGTTGGTAGACCAAGAATGAGGTGGGAGAATAACATTAAATATGATTTTTGGGAAATAGATTATACTGGAAATGATTGAAAAACATTAGTTCAGGATAGGGATGTATGGAGAGCTTATGTCCGTGTGGTCATGAACCTACGGGTTCTATAGTGTCAGTGAGTTAGTTAGTTATGGTTGAATTCGTTTTCACTGCGGTCCGCAACATTTAAATAATTGACACGAGAAATTAATGTCTTGCCAATTTAATGGATAAAGGCGGGGTCAAAAAATCTGCCATTTTTAACTGCAAGGCACTAAAACCCAGCGCCAAATCTGCCATTTAAATTATAGGTAAGTACTATAACTCCTGTATTGGTAGACTGGATAACCCTAATTACCCGTCGTCCGCGACGCGTCCCGTCTCATTCCACTCAGCTCTTAACTTATGCAGGGATGTACACTTCTGACTTCGATTTTTGTACCTTGCAGTTTAAAACGGCAGATTTTTTTTTTTTGTATAGTTTTGGTACATCACAATTTCAAGGTAGGTTTCGTGTTGCAATGGCTGTCAGTTGCCTTGTTAAGACTAAATAACCTGCGATATACCCACAGGGTAAAACAGAGGCTGTAGAAACTTGTTATAAAAACTCTTTTTATCTAACTGAATCGTTCATTCTTTTGAACTATTCAGACTGAACAAGATTGTGTATTTTTTGTTTCAGTATGTGAGTGGAAACTGTAAGAAACAATGTGGCAAATCTGCTGAAATGAACACGCTGGCTCTTGTGCTGATATCGCTGTCTTTTTGCATTTGGATGTGGATTGTCCAAGTGCCTCACACTCATTCTCACGACGTCATAACCACAAATGTTGAGGTTAGCTTGATCGGCGAACCCAGTAAAAACAACGTGTCTAATGAGAACGTTCACGTAACTAGGAAAGAATCTGGGTTCCGCAAGAAAACACATTTTTCAATTCCCAGGATAATGTTGGACTTGTACGAACAAGCTACAGCCGCGCGTCAAAATGATTTTGAAGAAGGAAAAATGTTTCTCCCAGATGTTGTTAGAGGTCTTACGCCCAAAACTACAGGTAGGAAAAATTTATTTCTTCTTCTTCTTCTTCTTCACGGTTTAGGCTTATTTACTAGCTTGTTTCGGCTCCAAATTGCTGCTCTTTCCATATTTTCCTTTTCTGTAGAGTTTTTTGAGATGTTCAATTCTGTGTACAATAATGTTGTGTATTTGTTATGGTTTAGGCAGCGTAAGCCACTTAAGGGTAAAAAAAGGTACATTTACACGTTTTTCACTACAAAGGGTGTTTTAAGGGTGTAGGAGTTGGGTATCTCAACTCTCTTATAGCCTATGTTCATCCCGGGAATCTCCTGAACATTTTGCAAAAAAGTCCCATCACAATCGGATCAACGGTATGGCCGCGCATAAAGTACAAACAAACAAACAAACATTTTTATATATTAGATTAGACTAGCTAATACGCGGCGTGCGCTGCTACGCCTAAATAAATGAAAATCAATGTGCTTTTATGTTTAGTTGAATAAGTAAAAAAAAAATAATTATAAATTTACATTTTTTAGATGTCCCGTGCTGATTACCCGGTGTTGCCCGGGAATCTACTTATCCCGAACTTCCTGACATAAATGAGCTGAAATACGAAAATTAATGTTTTATGTTTAATTAAATATGTAAAAGGATAAATTTATATCGTAATTATTTTTAGATACCCTGTGCTGTTTACCCGGCGTTGTCCGGGAATCTACTCATCCCGATCTTCTTGACATAAATGAGCTGAAAGCGAAAATTAATGTACTTCTTATGATTAGTTGAATAAGTAAACTGAAAAATA
This sequence comes from Diploptera punctata, assembly GCA_030220185.1. NCBI lineage: Eukaryota > Metazoa > Arthropoda > Insecta > Blattodea > Blaberidae > Diploptera > Diploptera punctata. Next base: position 655,331 of record JASPKZ010008873.1, on the reverse strand, counting down.
ATTATAAATTTATATCGTAATTATTTTAAAATTCCCCGTGCTGATTACCCGGTGTTGCCCTGGAATCTAATTATCTCGATCTTCTTGACATAAATGAGCTAAATGACAAAATTCGTTATTGTGAGTTACCCGTAAACGAATACCCGGCATGTGCTGCTGTGCTTGCACAGGAATCTACGTACTTGTCTCGATGTTCTTGGCATCAATGAAAGACAAAAATGGTTATTGTGATTTATCCGTAAGAGATAAAACATATGCTATGGCTGACTTTTTTGTAGAGCTTTTCGAGATATTCAATTCTGTGTACATTAATTTGGTGTATTTGTTATGATTTAGGCAGCGTAATCCATTTAAGCGTACAAAGAGCTACTTTTTTCGCGTTTTCCACTACAAAGGGCGATTTTTAAGGGTGTAGGAGTTGAGTATCACAACTCTCTAATAGCTTATGTTCATCCCGGGAATCTCCTGAACATTTTGCAAAAAACCCCATCACAATCGGATCAACGGTATGGCCGCGCATAAAGTACGAACAAACAAACAAACATTTATATTGACCTAGGCATTCACGGCCGGAGTTACTATGATGATCTTGCAGAAGATTTCCGGGCTGTTGGGCGTGGTCTTGAGGCTTGTAGTTACCCAACGTTTCGCCAGAGACTGCGTCCGGCATCCTCAAGGGTTGTCTTCAGGAGGATGCCCAACAGCCCGGAAATCTTCTGCAAGGTCATCAAACAAACATTTATTTTTATATATTAGAAGATAATACTGACCATTAATGTGTTGCTCAGCTTCAATTCTCGGTCCCGAGCTGAATCTCATGAAGACAACTGGAGAAAATCGTCATCTCCTCATGTTTGAAATTCCGAGCTCCAGCCACGGGGAGTCGCTTCAATCAGCCGAACTGCGCTTTCTACTGACAACGGTACAACGACGCTCTGCAAACACATCTGAAATGACACCAGGTGAGATTTGTACAATTACACTGACTATTAACTCATGCCCCAATTGGAGTCATGACCAATCACATTTCAATGATTTTTTATTTACAACCAATCACAGTTGTGTTTCACCTAGAATTTATCAACTAAAGTTTACCATATTAAAGAAAGCACCTCCTTTTTAACATTCTGAATAGGTCATAGCATTATTTTGCAGTGACTGACTCTCTAAGAAATACGGCTACCAGATTGTATATATAGTGCATGAATGTCAACACATAGCGCTTACGTGAATTAATATAAAAACCTTTGTAGCAATTGATTATACCACCAAAAAAAGAAACCACTGTTTGCACTTTCTTAAATGTATTTTTATTCCCAGTAATATTCCATAAAAATTAAAATGTCATATTTACATCATAGGACATCAGAAATGAATTAATATAGAGTTTGATGTGTTTCATTTTTTCTCCACTAGAGTGCATTCTTACAATATTGCGATCCTTTGGCAAAAATAATATGATCTGGTTGTAGTGATGAACAAAAGAAGCAAATGAAGCGTACCAATCGTTTCTCATTGTTTTCAAACATCGCCGTTTACATTAAATATATAAATATTTTAAAATAACTATAGTTAAAACAATAATTTGTGAGTAAACAGGTTAATTTTATTCGTTAGTAGTCCTAACAAATGCCACTCTTGATTTCCAAATTCTGTAGATAAATTGGATATCACTCGTGGCATTACTTATGACTATTTAACTCATGCTCCAAATGGTACTCAATGACCAATCACGTTTCAATGAATTTGTTTTACAACCAATCACAGTCTTTTCACCTCACTCTTTATCGATTTTCTTTGTCAGCTCCTGCTTATGTGATAAAGAAAGCTCCTCTATTTTAATATTCTGAACAGATCAGAGCATTATTTTTCTCCAACAAATACATTGAATATAGCAATAATGAACAGATTCAGTGATTTTAGTGAGTTGTTTACTAAAAAATAAATGAATAACCTTCAATGTTGATTATAATATACAGGTCCACCGCTGTGTCTCGAGGTAGCGTGCTGCGTTGCACGCAGCGTGCCCGGCTTCGATCCCCGGTCGGGACAAGCTTCCTAGGTGAGGTTTTCTTTGGGATTTTTTCCTCGCCTGTAAGACAAATGTCAGGAAGCTTAGGGCCCAACGGTCCCCGAAAATCATCCGGCCATCATCATCATCCTCATCATTATCATCACCATTCTTCACTGGTGTGGAAAGCAACGGGAAGCTACCACACCTATAATTCCCTAGATTCTTAACAAATGTTATTCAGTTACATTTATTTCCGTACAGAGGTGTCATAGAGTTGGCATGCCATCACAAGAGACATAAAGTAGTCAACTAAGATAGGCCTATTACTATTGACGGTACAAAGTCTGTCAATTTTATTTAGAGGCCTCTGTTCTTAAGCTTAAATTATTTTACGAACCTCAAAATCCTCAGATTCCAGACTCATGGCATAAAGTCCCTCTCTTGGATTGTTCCATCTTAAACAATCCATCTATCCTGGGTCGGTTTGAACCCGCGACCTTTGGAACTAGAGGCAAGGACAACCGCGGCCTGTATTTAATATCTTTGTGCATCTCATTCTTCTTTTCAATTTATTGGTCCTTATCATCATCATCAATGGGTCGACAGTCCCATTGGCTGCCTTCAGAAACTTAACTGCCAGACTTTCCTATCCTGAGCTTCATTCTTCCAGTTCTTTATTTTAAAAATCCATCTATCCTGGCTGGTTTGAACCCGTGACCTTTGAACTAGAGGCAAGGAACAACCGCGGCCTGTATTTAATCTCTTTGTGCATCTCATTCTTCTTTGCAATTATTGGTCCTTATCATCATCATCAATGGATCGACAGTCCCATTGGCTGCCTTCAGAAGCTTATGCCAGACTTTCCTATCCTGAGCTTCATTCTTCCAGTTCTTTATTTTAAAAAATCCATCTATCCTGGCTGGTTTGAACCCGCGACCTTTGGAACTAGAGGCAAGGAACAACCGCGGCCTGTATTTAATCTCTTTGTGCATCTCATTCTTCTTTGCAATTATTGGTCCTTATCATCATCATCAATGGATCGACAGTCCCATTGGCTGCCTTCAGAAGCTTATGCCAGACTTTCCTATCCTGAGCTTCATTCTTCCAGTTTTTTATTTTAAAAAATCCATCTATCCTGGCTGGTTTGAACCCGCGACCTTTGGAACTAGAGGCAAGGAACAACCGCGGCCTGTATTTAATCTCTTTGTGCATCTCATTCTTCTTTGCAATTATTGGTCCTTATCATCATCATCAATGGATCGACAGCCCCATTGGCTGCCTTCAGAAGCTTATGCCAGACTTTCCTATCCTGAGCTTCATTCTTCCAGTTCTTTATTTTAAAAAATCCATCTATCCTGGCTGGTTTGAACCCGCGACCTTTGGAACTAGAGGCAAGGAACAACCGCGGCCTGTATTTAATATCTTTGTGCATCTCATTCTTCTTTTCAATTATTGGTCCTTATCATCATCATCAATGGGTCGACAGTCCCATTGGCTGCCTTCAGAAGCTTATGCCAGACTTTCCTATCCTGAGCTTCATTCTTCCAGTTCTTTATTTTAAAAAATCCATCTATCCTGGCTGGTTTGAACCCGCGACCTTTGGAACTAGAGGCAAGGAACAACCGCGGCCTGTATTTAATATCTTTGTGCATCTCATTCTTCTTTTCAATTATTGGTCCTTATCATCATCATCAATGGGTCGACAGTCCCATTGGCTGCCTTCAGAAGCTTATGCCAGACTTTCCTATCCTGAGCTTCATTCTTCCAGTTCTTTATTTTAAAAAATCCATCTATCCTGGCTGGTTTTGAACCCGCGACCTTGGAACTAGAGGCAAGGAACAACCGCGGCCTGTATTTAATATCTTTGTGCATCTCATTCTTCTTTCAATTATTGGTCCTTATCATCATCATCAATGGGTCGACAGTCCCATTGGCTGCCTTCAGAAGCTTATGCCAGACTTTCCTATCCTGAGCTTCATTCTTCCAGTTCTTTATTTTAAAAAATCCATCTATCCTGGCTGGTTTTAACCCGCGACCTTTGGAACTAGAGGCAAGGAACAACCGCGGCCTGTATTTAATATCTTTGTGCATCTCATTCTTCTTTTCAATTATTGGTCCTTATCATCATCATCAATGGGTCGACAGTCCCATTGGCTGCCTTCAGAAGCTTATGCCAGACTTTCCTATCCTGAGCTTCATTCTTCCAGTTCTTTATTTAAAAAATCCATCTATCCTGGCTGGTTTGAACCCGCGACCTTTGGAACTAGAGGCAAGGAACAACCGCGGCCTGTATTTAATATCTTTGTGCATCTCATTCTTCTTTTCAATTATTGGTCCTTATCATCATCATCAATGGGTCGACAGACCCATTGGCTGCCTTCAGAAGCTTATGCCAGACTTTCCTATCCTGAGCTTCATTCTTCCAGTTCTTTATTTAAAAAAATCCATCTATCCTGGCTGGTTTGAACCCGCGACCTTTGGAACTAGAGGCAAGGAACAACCGCGGCCTGTATTTAATATCTTTGTGCATCTCATTCTTCTTTTCAATTATTGGTCCTTATCATCATCATCAATGGGTCGACAGTCCCATTGGCTGCCTTCAGAAGCTTATGCCAGACTTTCCTATCCTGAGCTTCATTCTTCCAGTTCTTTATTTTAAAAAATCCATCTATCCTGGCTGGTTTGAACCCGCGACCTTTGGAACTAGAGGCAAGGAACAACCGCGGCCTGTATTTAATATCTTTGTGCATCTCATTCTTCTTTTCAATTATTGGTCCTTATCATCATCATCATCAATGAGTCGACAGTCCCATTGGCTGCCTTCAGAAGCTTATGCCAGACTTTCCTATCCTGAGCTTCATTCTTCCAGTTCTTTATTTTAAAAAATCCATCTATCCTGGCTGGTTTGAACCCGCGATCTTTGGAACTAGAGGCAAGGAACAACCGCGGCCTGTATTTAATATCTTTATGCATCTCATTCTTCTTTTCAATTATTGGTCCTTATCATCATCATCAATGGGTCGGACAGACCCATTGGCTGCCTTCAGAAGCTTATGCCAGACTTTCCTATCCTGAGCTTCATTCTTCCAGTTCTTTATTTTAAAAAATCCATCTATCCTGGCTGGTTTGAACCCGCGACCTTTGGAACTAGAGGCAAGGAACAACCGCGGCCTGTATTTAATATCTTTGTGCATCTCATTCTTCTTTTCAATTATTGGTCCTTATCATCATCATCAATGGGTCGACAGTCCCATTGGCTGCCTTCAGAAGCTTATGCCAGAATTTCCTATCCTGAGCTTCATTCTTCCAGTTCTTTATTTTAAAAAATCCATCTATCCTGGCTGGTTTGAACCCGCGACCTTTGGAACTAGAGGCAAGGAACAACCGCGGCCTGTATTTAATATCTTTGTGCATCTCATTCTTCTTTTCAATTATTGGTCCTTATCATCATCATCAATGGGTCCGACAGTCCCATTGGCTGCCTTCAGAAGCTTATGCCAGACTTTCCTATCCTGAGCTTCATTCTTCCAGTTCTTTATTTTAAAAAATCCATCTATCCTGGCTGGTTTGAACCCGCGACCTTTGGAACTAGAGGCAAGGAACAACCGCGGCCTGTATTTAATATCTTTGTGCATCTCATTCTTCTTTTCAATTATTGGTCCTTATCATCATCATCAATGGGTCGACAGTCCCATTGGCTGCCTTCAGAAGCTTATGCCAGACTTTCCTATCCTGAGCTTCATTCTTCCAGTTCTTTATTTTAAAAAATCCATCTATCCTGGCTGGTTTGAACCCGCGACCTTTGGAACTAGAGGCAAGGAACAACCGCGGCCTGTATTTAATATCTTTGTGCATCTCATTCTTCTTTTCAATTATTGGTCCTTATCATCATCATCAATGGGTCGACAGTCCCATTGGCTGCCTTCAGAAGCTTATGCCAGACTTTCCTATCCTGAGCTTCATTCTTCCAGTTCTTTATTTTAAAAAAATCCATCTATCCTGGCTGGTTTGAACCCGCGACCTTTGGAACTAGAGGCAAGGAACAACCGCGGCCTGTATTTAATATCTTTGTGCATCTCATTCTTCTTTTCAATTATTGGTCCTTATCATCATCATCAATGGGTCGACAGTCCCATTGGCTGCCTCTCAGAAGCTTATGCCAGACTTTCCTATCCTGAGCTTCATTCTTCCAGTTCTTTTATTTTAAAAAATCCATCTATCCTGGCTGGTTTTAACCCGCGACCTTTGGAACTAGAGGCAAGGAACAACCGCGGCCTGTATTTAATATCTTTGTGCATCTCATTCTTCTTTTCAATTATTGGTCCTTATCATCATCATCAATGGGTCGACAGTCCCATTGGCTGCCTTCAGAAGCTTATGCCAGACTTTCCTGTTCTGAGCTTTATTCTTCCAGTTCTTTATTTTTAAATTTTAATATCTTGAATTATACTATCTTCCCATCTTAATTTAGGTCTTCCAAATGTTCTGGCCAATAGAGGTTGTTCATTGTAAATTCTTTTTGAAATCCTTTTGTTGTCCATACGAATAATGTGCCCAGCCCAGGCCAATTTATTAACTTTAACAAAATTCAGAATATCTGGCTGATTGTACAGTTTATACAATTCATTATTGTATCTCTTTCTCCATGCATTATTTTCTTTCACGGCACCAAATATGGATCTCAGTATCTTCCTTTCAAAACGCCCTAATAATTCCTCATCAGATTTCAACATGGTCCAAGTTTCTGATGCATATGTTAACACTGGTCTAAGGAGAACTTTACACATGAGTATTTTTGTCTTTCTAGATATAAACTGAGATCTAAACATTTTCCTGAGTCCAAAAAAGCATTTGTTTGCATCCATGATGCGTAGATGAATTTCAGCCGAAGTGTCATTTCTACAATTTACTTCAGATCCTAGATAAATAAAGCTATGAACCAGTTCATATTTATATGCGCCAACTTCCAAACTAGATGGGCAAGCTTCTCATTTACCTTTAATTACCAGCATATATTTTGTCTTGGACCTGGTTAATTTTAAGATTCATTCTTTTCGAATTATTGTTCTTAGGTATTTGAATTCAGCTACTTCCACAACATTTCCCTCATTTGTCATTATTATTATTATTATTATTATTATTATTATTATTATTATTATTATTATTATTATTATTATTATTATTATTATTATTATTATTATTATCGTATCATTATTGTTATTACCCTATAAAATGTTGTTTGTACATGACAATTACATTGCTACATTTATTGTATCTTTAACTGTTTATAATTAGTATAGTGTATATCTATATTTGTCGAATATTTATTTGTATTTGTGCTGGTTGAGTGGAAGAGAGGGCCTTATGGCCTTAACTCTGCCAGAATAAATAAAGTATTATTATTATTATTATTATTATTATTATTATTATTATTATTATTATTATTATTATTATTATTATTATTATTATTATTATTATTATTATTATTATTATTATTATTATTATTATTATTATTATTATCGTATCATTATTGTTATTACCCTATAAAATGTTGTTTGTACATGACAATTACATTGCTACATTTATTGTATCTTTAACTGTTTATAATTAGTATAGTGTATATCTATATTTGTCGAATATTTATTTGTATTTGTGCTGGTTGAGTGGAAGAGAGGGCCTTATGGCCTTAACTCTGCCAGAATAAATAAAGTATTATTATTATTATTATTATTATTATTATTATTATTATTATTATTATTATTATTATTATTATTATTATTATTATTATTATTATTATTATTATTATTATTAAAAAACTGTCCGTTTCCAGTATACGGGGTTTTCACAATAAGTATTACAGACATCTAGAGGTTATAGATGAGACTTAGTAAATAAAGTTTTGATAAGGAACCCATGCCCGGAAATATACCATTTCTATGTAAAATAGGTTTGAAGATCAAAACACAATGGGTTGATATCGTATGTCTTTATTTCAGAATAGGTATTACTTCTACAAGTCTGGTTCCACGTGGCGACACGTGTTCGTTGCACAAAGTGTACCTGTGACCCGTGTTTTCATACACACACCCACAATACCTCAATAATTTCTGCTGCCGCCAGAATTAGTGCAAGAAGATCTTTCTCCGACTCGACAGGTGTAGTACAACTCCTAGAAGTATGTAATACTTATTCTGAAACACAAGACACGCGATATCAGTCCATTGTGTTTCGATCTTCAAACTTGCTTTACATCGAAATGGTACGTTTCCGGATATGGGTTCCTTATCAAAACTTTATCTACGAAGTCCCCTCTACAACCGCTAAAAGTCTGTAATACTTAACCTGAAACACCCTGTATAATGTATTTAATGTAACAAGAGAGAATGATAAGTAGAGCTAGGAATTTAAGGTGCTGCACCTTTTTTTTCTTGTTACTATAAAACTTTGTTCAAATTAGCTAGTATTGCAAAGAAAACATTAAATAAATGCCCCTAACTGTGTTTTAGTTGCACCTTTTTGCACCTTTTCTTTAATGGAAGCACATTTTGCACCTCTTCAAACCTTTTTTGTCTCCTTTGGAGAACATTTTATTACCAAAATAATATATATATATATATATATATATATATATATATATATATATATATATATATAATTACTTTTATTCAAATACGATTTCAAGGGTTGGTAACGATATGTGGTATCAGTCCACATCACATTACTTCCACTTCAGGCTATTCCTTTTAAATTAGTTTGCGCCTCATTGCACCACAGTTATGCGAAAGCTATTGTTCAAGCAAGGAAGGTTGTTGAGTGCGTGAATAAATGTTTCAGTTCAAAATAATATTTGACTAGTGCGGTCTGCTATTTTTCTGAGTTACCAGTATACAGTATGCCGAAACCGAAAGTGAACTCGTATAAACTACGTGATATTGTTAAAAAGTTTAGTGCAGATGGAATTCAGAGTGACGGATCTGTTATCAGGTGCATTCTTTGCGATATTTCAATAACAATTGATGCATTCGTGTTACGTAACATATAAGTACTTACACAGACTCTTTAATATAAGGCAACGTGCGTGAATTTTGTGTCATTAGTTACTTGTAATTGGTTTTGGTAATCTTTAATGATTATTTACCTGGGAAATTTGCAACTTTTATTTAAAAAATTGCACCTTTTTCTGCTAAATTAAAGCACCTTTTTTGCACCTTTTTCATCAAAATTTTGCACCTAAAATTCCTAGCTGTAATGATAAGTTTAACTTGTAGGTATGGAACGGCTGATACATGTTTTCCTGCTGGAGAAGGCCAGGATGTTGGAACTGGGAGTACAACATGTGTACCACAATCGCAGCGACACGTGGATCAGTTTCAACGTAACGTTAGCCATGAGACGTCCAAAATCTCTCAGTATTCTCCGGCTGATGGTGCTTATAAGAACAGTGTCCAACAATCAACAGCTCGACCTTACTTTAGCCTTACATGAAGATGTCCAGCCGTTGTTACTTCTGTCATACTCCACTCTCCATTTGGTAAGTTTTTAAAAATGCTTATTTATGCTTCAAATTAAATAAAATCCGAAGCATTACAGAGTAGATTTAAAATGACTATTTAACCCATGCCCCAAATGGGAGTCAATGACCAATCACATTTCAATGATTTTTTTATTTACAACCAATAACAGTCGTGCTTCGCCTCGAATTTATCAATTAAAGTCTATCATATTAAAGAAAGCTCCTCCTTTTTAACATTCTGAATAGGTCATAGCATTATTTTGCAGTGACTGACTCTCTAAGAAATGCGGCTACCAGATTGTATAGCTATATAGTGGATGAATGTCAGCAGATAACGCATGCGGGAGATAATATAAAAACATTTGTAGCAATTGATTATAGCACAAAAAAAGAAACCACTCTTTGCACTATCTTAAACTAATTATTTTCCACAAAATGACGTTGTAGAAAAATATAATTGATATATTTACATCATAGGACATCAGAAATTAATTAATCCTATAATATTGGTTGTAAATTTCTCCACTAGGCTGCATTCTTACAATATTGCAATCTTTTGGCAATAAATAATATGATATGATTGCAGTGATTAACAAACGAAGCAAATGATTGGAAGTCAAATATACTTAATATATTAGATAAATATATATATATATATATATATATATATTATATTATCTTCCGGAAGCGTACCAATCATTTCTCATTTGTTTTCAAACATAGCTGTTTACATTAAATATATAAATATTTTAAAATAATTTGTAACAGCTTAATTTTATTCGATAAATAGTCCTAACAAATGCCACTCTTGATTTCCAAATTCTCATAAGTAATGCCACGAGTGATTTCCAAATTATCGATAAATTCACGGCTCACGAAGTGAGGAGTAAATTTATCTAGAGAATTTGGAAATCAAGAGTGGCATTTGTTAGGACTATTTAACGAATAAAATTAAGCTCTTTACTCACAAATCATTATTTAACTATAGTTATTTTAAAATATTTATATATTTAATGTAAACGGCGATGTTTGAAAACAAATGAGAAACGATTGGCTATGCTTCATCTGCTTCTTTTGTTTATCACTGCAACCAGATCATACCATTTATTGCCAAAGGAACGCAATATTGTAAGAATGCTCTCTAGTGGAGAAAAAATGAAACACATCAAACTGTATATTAATTCATTTCTGATGTCGTATGATGTAAATATGACAATTATATTTTTTCTGGATTCTTACCTGGGAAAGAATACATTTAAGAAAGTGCAAACAGTGGTTTCTTTCTTTGGTGGTATAATAAATTGCTACAAATATTTTTATATTAACTCCTGCAAGCGCTGTGTGTTGACATCCATGCACAATATATACAATCTGGTAGCCGTATTTCTTACAGAGTCAGTCACTGCAAAATAATGGTCAGACCTGTTCAGAATATTAAAAAGGAGGAGCTTTCTTTAATATGGTAAATTTAATATTGATACATATTTAGTGAAACACGACTGTGATTGGTTTGAAAACAGAAATCATTGAAACGTGATTGGTCATTGACTCCCATTTGGGGCATGAGTTAAATAGTCTAGATAAATTCACTCCTCACTTCGTGGGTCGTGAATTTATCGATAATTTGGAAATCACTCCAGCATTGCTTCTGAAGGGTACAGGGAAAAAAGTCACTTTACCGCATGAATGCGGAATGACAGAGGGGCATGGAATATTCTTGTAGGAAAACCAGAGAGAAAATGCCTAGTATGTATGATTGCGGGTGTGGGGTGGTATGCGCGTGTATGTGGGTATGTGTGATAGGTGTTTTTTTTTTACAAATCTGTTCTGGGTGTGAGTGGTGGTTCTTTATTAAAAATATGTTCTGTAGCTCCCGGCCAGGGTTGATTGATTTTTTTAGGACGAAAAATCCATGGGGCAAGTCCTCCGGGAGGTACTTTAAGCCGTGGGTCCCGAGTATGAAGATTTTCAGGCTCTTAAAAGATCCTTAAGCCTGAATAAAAATACCTCTAAGCAAAGTTTATCGACCTCAACGCCCTAATAATACCTCAGTTGCCTGTTAGATGTCTCATTGGGTCGGTGTGTTGACCGCATGCCATCCATGACATCTATGAACAAATAATAATAATAGGTAGTATTGCAGCCAATGGTCATGTAGAAAGAATTGTTTTCATGTCTTACAGAAGTCTGTTATCGATGATCCTATGTTTTTACACTGTAATAGGTGATATCGGTCGCAGTGCGACCCACATAGTTTGCACTTGCACTTTTCTTCTGGGTTATGGCGCTTCACTGTTGTGCATATCCTGTGGTGGAAACCATGGACCGCGACTCTCGTCACGGTGTGTCTGAGGTCGTATCTGGCTGCTGTCCATTCCCTGTAGACCATCGCATCCGTTGCGTAGAACTCAGGCCATATTTTTTCTCTCTTCTTGTTGAGTTCCCTCAGCAGTTCTTTGTAGGCATCTGTTGCCGGCACGAGAAGGTCCAGGTGGAGCTCTTCTATGAAGAATGGTTCCTTTGTCAGTATGTATGTTAGGCGTGAAGGCGTGTATTTTGATACGCTTAGCGCTATCTTTAAAAAAGTGTGCTTTGACTTTCTCTATTTCCTGTAGGTTTGCCTTATTTAGGTTCTTCCAAATCACTTCTAGTCCATAGGTCATGATTGGTGCTATTTTTAAGCGGAAGATGGTCATTGCTGTCTGCAGGGATAGTTTACTCAGGTTTTTAAAACTCTGAACAAATAAGATAACTAAAAATTAGCTTTGTCAAATAACTCCTTACAAAGAAGAGTTCAACAATGTGCTTACGCCATTATAGATAGAGAGATTTAACTCTGGCTTGATCATAGTGTAATGAACGTGTTTTAATTGGTGTTTCCAGTTTAATATTGTATTACTACTGTTATTATTATATTTCATTATTATTAGGTAGGCCGCGGTGGACTAGTGGTTATGCTCCTTGTCTCTGGTCCCGAGGGTCGATGGATTTTTTAAGATGGAAAAATCTCTCTGGGAGGGACATTAAGCCGTGGGTCCCAAGTCTGTAGGGGGAAAGCGCCTAAATCTCTGAATAGATTACTAATATGTATGAGGCGGAACACTGACCACGGGTCACTCAAATGACATCTGTACGAAAACAAGTATAACTAAATTAGTATGGTTCAAATTCTTCCCTGTAGGGGGAGAGCGCCTAAATCTCTAAATAGATTATAAATATTTATCATTAGAGACCGGATGTTAGGGAAAATGCCTACAGTTATTTATTATAGATATTGTAAAAGTGACTTCATATAAGTTCATACCAACGACCCTAGAGTTGTTTTCCATGAAGTTCATTTTGCCTATAAATGCCAATTTCAGCTTACAATGCCTATAAATGCCAATTTCAGCTTACAATGCCTATAAATGCCTATTTGCCTTTTTTCCTCGAAATTAACTTAGTATTTCCATGAAATCAATTGAAATGGACAGACTTCATGACACATATCATTGTATAGATATTTTCAAGTGTTCTTTTTATAAATTCTCTCTTAGAATATAGAATAAGAGTGACAATAAGACAATAACCTAGCAGGTAGATGGTTTCCGCCTCAATGCACTCCCGTTAGGCGAAATGACAAGTACCGGCTATTTTATTTTAACGTAAGGCTGTAAAAATGTACGTTGTAGTCCATTTATGTAAGAGCCTATTTTGAATTTTTAGTGCCTATATTCCGATGTGGAAAGCAACGGGAAGCTACCACAGCTACACAATTCCCTAGTAAAGCTGCAAGTATAGCATGAAAATGCTATAATTGCAGTGAAGGACCTGCCTTCGGGCAGAATTACTATGAATGAATGCCTATATTAATGATTTTAGTGCCTTTTTGCCTGCCCTACTTACTCACTGGCACTATCGAACCCGTAGGTTCATGGCCGCGCGGACATAAGCTCTCCACACATCCCTATCCTGAGCTAATGCTTTCCAATCATTTCCTATGTAATATACTTCCCTCAAATCATAGTTAATGTTGTTCTCCCACCACATTCTTGGTCCACCAACTGGGCGTTTTCCCTCTGGCTTTCCTACAAGAAGTTTCCATGCACGTCTTTCATTCCCCATACGCGCAACATGTCCTGCCCATCACAGTCTACGAGACTTAACTGTTCTTATTATATCTGGCTTTCTATAAAGACCATGTAGTTCATTGTTATGTAGTCTTCTCCATTCACCTATCTGTTCATCTCTCTTTGGTCCAAAAATCTTCCTAAGAACTTTATTCTCAAATACTCGTAATCTCCTTTCCTCCCTTAAAGTAAGAGTCCATGTTTCGCATCCATATAATATAACTGGTAGAATAATGGTTTTATATATTTTCAGCTTAACGTTTTTTGAAAGGAGTTGGGACATCAAGAGTCTCTGCAAAGCATAATAGCACGCATTTCCAGAATTGAGCCTATGTTTAATTTCTTTGTGCATCTCATTCCTATTTGTGATCATTGTTCCTAGGTATTTGAATTCAGCCACTTCCTTAAAATTTCCCTCATTTGTCATTAGCTGTCCATTTCCATTATATAATGAATTTCTACGTGTGACCATATATTTAGTTTTACTGATATTTACTTCCAGTCCTAATGTCTTAGTGTTACTCAATTGTGTGTGCGTGTTGGCCTTATTATTATTATTATTAGTATTATTATTATTATTAATAGAAAACATGGTCTCCGAGAAACTTGAGAAGTAAAAGAGATGCTGCTGAAGACTATGAAGAAGAAAGCAACAATATATGGGACGATGACAGATCGCCCGTAGAAACGACTACACAAAGACGGAATAGAAAACAACGCAATACTTGCCGCAGAAAACCGCTGTATGTAGACTTTGCAGAGATACATTACGACACGTGGATTGTAGCTCCTAATGGATATGAGGCAAGTATATACATAAGTCTCGCAAGGGAACTGTCCACCATTGCATGCCGATACCTACCTTGAAATGTCTCCCAGAAATGCGTTGAGATGTGCCAAGTTCTGCGCAAAATATTATATGTCAGTTTTAACTGGTAGGTACAAAAATCCAGCCAGAATCCAGCAATGGCAGCCCACTGTGCGAAACAGGTGGAAATCCTGCTTGAGTAGAGCGGAGTGGAATAAGGCTAGTTTAAGTGCAGTTTTTCCTAGTTAACCAGCTTCTAGAAACTGAAGCAAAAATGGTATAACTGTAATTTCAACAATGGGATTGTATCCTATTCTATACGTACTCGAATCGATATACATTATTGTGTCTGTTCCAATCTTCCAATGTCACCCGTGCTTCATTCTGTCATCTATTAGACTGCTTACAAATATATCTTTATGACTACATGTTACTATGGCTAGTTTCAAAGAAATTGTTTCGCTATGTTGGCAAAATCGTAGTCTCTCTTTTTGATGAAAAAATCTTAAAATCCATACCTAATATATCAGCCATCCTCAAATAAAACCTTTGTTAAAAAAAAACTTGGTTACATATTTGACGAAGTTTTTTAAACAGAAGTTTATTTTAGTTGAGGAGACTGGCATATCAGGTAGGCTACTAATTTTAAGATTTTACAAGTACGGATTCTTTTTGACATCAAAGGATTTCTCATGGAGTGGGCCCTGTAGTGTGTTAGCTTACCTGAAATAACGCTGCGAAGAAACATTCTTAAAAAAATTTAACACTTAACTCATTGCTTTCACACAAAAATAGCTATAAAACACGCGCGCGGAATTTCATCAGCGGCCATGTTGTCACTGTCAAGAGAAACAGTGAAGCCAACTTCAATATTTCTGATGTTGAATATACTAAAGTTTTTTCCCCCTTTATTTTTATTGTTATTTTTCCTCAGTCCTAAGGCAAATGTTGGGTAAGAATTTCGTCATCGTCGCTTAATTCATCACATTCTTCATTTCATTTCATAATTCAAAAAGTAGATGTGATATGAGTTAAGATATAAAGGCGTTCATATTAAGAGTGAATTAAAATAAATTGAATTTGGGGTTTGAACTGGGATCTCCAGAATACGAGTCTCAAACGCTACTCGCTCGGTCCAAATTATTATTGTGATGGGCAGGACATGTGGCATGAATGCGGAATGAAAGAGGGGCATGGAAACTCCTTGTAGGAAAACGACAGGGAAAGCAGCCAGTAGGTAGGCCAAGAATGAGGTGGGAGAATAACATTAACCGTGATTTGAGGAAAATAGATTATACAGGTATAAGAGTTTAATTAAACAATAAGGGTGACCATGCTGATGTGGTGACAGATTGTATAAAATTACCAACATAGGTTGTATCATTGGGCCTAGAGTTACAATAACTTATTTTGAATTTCAGGCATTCCAATGTACAGGGAAGTGCTTTTTCCCAGTCAGTGAACATCTGTCTCCAACCAAACACGCCATCGTGCAGACACTGTTGCACAGCGTGGCTCCTGGAAAAGCACCCAGAGCTTGCTGTGTGCCTACGAAACTAGAGCCAATCTCTGTGCTGTACGTAGACGAACGTGGAGTTCTCACATACCGCTTCAGTTACCAGGATATGGTTGTGGCTGAATGTGGTTGCAGATAATTTATTTTAATTTCTTGTTCAAACTCTAATTTTCTCCCATTCCAGTGTTAACGAATGTAAAACTTTGAGGCCCATTTTCTCAGAAACTATTTGAGGTATAAATGTGATTTTCTTTTTTGATAAAACTAAATGTATGAAGATGGAAGTTAATCCACTCAATAATACAATACATACGAGAATTAACACAGTAAATTATAATTTTTAAAGTTATTACTTTTACATATTTAGGAGTGAATATAAATAGCAAAGGATTAATAACAGAAGAAGTAAACCACAGAATATTATCAGGAAACAAAGCATATTTTGCAAAACCCAGTTTAATAAAATCAAAACTTATGTAATTAAATAAAAATAAAACTTAGTTTTATTCGATTTTCATATTTATTAAGATATAATTCAGTGACAGCTGTTTCGGTACACTGTACCTTCTTCAGACATGTTAACAAATTAATGAATTGTGTTATTATAGTACATAACAACTGTATCTATGCAACAATAATTTTTTTTTACAACCTGTACTATAAATTTAATAGATGCGATTCATTCAAAATTCCCAAATATGTCTTCTTAATATAGGAGCCGCCATTTGCAAAGATAGAAGCAAAGGCTTCAAAGCATTTGGTGGGCAGGAATTACAACGTATATAGAGAAAGATTTGCATTTAGATCGGTACTTGCTCAGGTAGCTCAAATGGTAGAGCACTTGGAATAGAAAACCAAGGGTCCCGGGTTCAAGTCCCGGTCTGAGCGTATAATTTTTCTCTTTAAATATGATTATCCATCATTGACATTCAAATCTAGTTGGGAATTTAACAGTTTATTACTACTTTTCAATTTATTTATTTATTTCTACATCTTCTAAAAGGTCCAACTTCTTTGCTTTGTCACAAACATGTAAAATTTTAAAATTTGGATCAAAACAATGATCATATTGGAGTAGGTTTTTTTATTTAATTGCATAAGTAATGGATTTTCATCAAGTAAACACCAACTCAATTGATTAAAATCAAAACTGTTAACTAGAACAACTAAATCAATAATGTATAAAACCTTGATTAGACCCGCGGTAACGTATTCTGCTGAAACACGGGTGTTAAATAAAGAAGATGAAAATGCTTTACATATATTCAAAATGTTTTTCACAACACTGCAGTTTGAAATGTAATCACATCCATCTTCAGCCATAATTCCGACTCAGAGACATGAAATTTGTGAGGTGAGTTGTCAAAAAGATGTTCTCCGATGAATTTCAAAGAACGTTGTATAACATGTGCTTATATTCATATAAGTCATATAGCCAATTCAAGCTGCTTTTATGCTTAGTATATCATTGTCATAATGTTGTATCAAAGATAATCTTCTGTAAAAGCCTTGTCTTTCAGATTACTTCATTATGTGCCGTTTAAAATTTTGTAAATCATTTTAGATACATAGAATGTTGCATTATATCTTAAATTGTATAGGCTTCAACAAAATATACCTTAAAGCCAAGGAGGCTGCAACTACGCAACAAACCATGCCCCAAATATCATCTTGCAAAGTGTGAAAACAGGACTCAACCACTGAACATTCTAACAAAAGACTGGTGAAGAACAAAACTAAATTTAATGTACACATTGTGTTTAATTGAGTGTTTAATTCTTCTTCTTCTTCCTTCCAAGTATTAGGCCAAGGCCTGTTACGATCCTATAGAAAATTTTCCCTCCAGTGTTTCATAGGACGGCCCAGTGATCTTCGTCCTCTTGGTATATAATTATAAACAGCTTTGGGGATCCAATTTGAACTCATTCTTTCAAGATGGTGTTTCCAATTTAGTTGGTACTGTTTAATATATTCCAAAATTGGCGTAGTCTTCAATTCTTTTAAGATATCGGTGTTCCTTTTCCGATCCCATCTGGTGTAACCCGCTGTTCTGCGCATGAATCTCATTTCACAAGCCGTTATTTTGCTTTCATGTTGTTTTCTTAGTGTCCATGCTTCACTACCATAGGTCAACACTGGTCTAGCCAAAGTGTTATATAAACGTAATCTGGTGTTTTTTTGTACAAGGGATGGTTTCATAACTTGATTAATAATTCCTAAACTTTTATTATAACTAGTAACTTTTTCAGGGATATCCTTTTCATCCCAGATAGAGAGATAATATCCAAGACATTTAAATTGATTAGATCTCTCTAAAATTTTATTCTGGAGACAGATTTTACTTTGTATGGGGTCCTTCCCATGAAATGCCATAATTTTAGTTTTATTAATTGATATTTCCATATTAAATTTGGCACCTATTTTTTTGTAAATTATAAATTGATCGTTGCAAATCATTTTCGGAAAGTGACAGAAGAGCTAAATCGTCTGCAAAAAGAATAGCATCGAGTTTGAGGTTCCTATTGATGGGTATATATCCTTGTTGTGTTTTCCTCCATTCATTTATTAATTTATTCATATATATATAATGAAAAGCACCGGTGAAAGTCCACATCCCTGTCTTACTCCAGTGTTGATCTTTTCCCAAGAAGATAATTTGTTTAATTAAGTCATATAAAATAAAGATAATAAGACGAATATATGGAGCAGTATTGGAAAACAATACATGGAGAATCAGATAAAATTCTGAAATTGATGATGAACTCAGAGGAGAGGACCTTATAAGATACATCAAACCATTGAGGACACGTTGAAACAATGGAAGATGGAAGAATACCAAAATGATTTATGGTAAAATTAAATGTTTGTTAGATAACGGTTATGAAGAAAATATGGTACGCAAGAAAATAAATAAATGTAAAAGACAAAAATTAATAAATGAAAGCACACTTATAAAAGAAACAGAAAAAATAAAATTCAAGAAATTCACTTAACATCCATTGAAACACCATAAATTTCAAAAAGTTTAATATAAGATTAGCACCAAAGAATGAATACAGCCTTAATAGGATAATTAAAACCAATAAAAATGAAAGAATTGAAAATGAAAACAAATCAGGAATTTATCAGATCAAATGCAGTGATTGTGACAAAATTTATATTGGAAAAACGAAAATAAATTTGAAAACAAGGATGAAAGAACATCTTAGAAACATCAAAAATGGAGAAGTGGAAAAGTCAGCAGTAGCTGCTCATGCTTGGTCCGAAAAACATTCAATTGAATCAAAAGCCAGTCTAATTAAACAAATAGACAAACAAAAGGAACTCACGGTTTGGGAAAAGATCCACATTCAGAAAAACAAAGGAAAACTTATGAACTTTGAAATTCCCGCAATTTTTGACCTGATCCAGAGGTTCATCGGTCCACCAACAGAGGGAAGAAGAAGAGTTTCTTCTGATCGACATAACACCAGTCGCCAAGAAAGTTCCAAAGATGAGACAGTTATGGTCTCGAAATTGCGATCAACTTAAAAGATTTATATGAGGAGAGGTAAGAAAGATTTAATTTCACCATAAATTAAACCTCATAGTGATTAATTCCTATAAAAGTTAAACTAATTCCGATTGAGGGTCTTTCCACTTTTCAGCGGTTGCCCTTTTACCAGCCGGCTGCTGGCCCTTCACATCCACATGTGTCAATCACAGAGGTAGATGATCAACAGCCAGTGTAGGGGTGACATGTAGTTAGCATGTCGAGTCCCCCAGCCGTTATAGCTGGTTCCTCAACCTGGAGCCGCTACTTACTGTAGCTACCCAATTGCCTCACGATGCTGGGTGGGCACCGGTCCCATACTGGCCGAAATACCATGAGAAAATTTCTTCCCCCATGGAGACTCGAACCAGCACAAGTGCCGTAGCTCTGCGCCAAGGCTTCCTACCTTAATCGCTCGGCTACGGCGCAGGACTAAAAGTTAAACCAAAATGATTAATACATGATGACATAATAGGAGTAAGGAGAGGAAGACCAAGAAAGAGGTGGCTGCAGGATGTGGAACAAGGTGGGAATAAGAGGATGGGAAAGAGAAAGTACAGGATCGAGATGAATGGAGGAAAATTGTGAAGGAGGCCAAAACTCACAACGGTTTGTAAGTGCCAAATAGGAAGAAAGGAAGGAAATGTGAATTTTTTACACTGTTCGGATACATTTTTAATAATTATATTATTTTTGGTCTGGACATCTTACCTCAATATTAATGTTGATTTGTTCTTGGACATGTTTCAAAACAATTCTGTTTTATCGTCAGCTTTCCCAGACTGGTTTTATTTATGTTGCATTATGTTGCACCACCTGGATGTCGATGTCAGCTCCATATGTGTAATTAAAATAACCTCAAAATGTAACTTCCTAAAATTAAATATTAATTACATTTTTAATAAGTTTACTGAAGCATTTTTGAGTTACATTTCTTCTTACTTCTGGAAATATATATTTTTTAAACTTGCATTTCTTTTTATTGTTGCAAGTTTTCATTTTTTAAAAAATAACAAATAATTGTAAGAGTATCAAAGTGGTTCCATATCAAGAGATGTAAGTATTATACTTGCTCAAAAATTTTCATACATTTACCTCTTATAGTTTCTGAGAAAACGGGTATTTTTTATGACTATTTAACTCATGCCCCAAATGGGAGTCAATGACCAATCACGTTTCAATGATTTCTGTTTTTCAAACAATCAGAGTCGTGTTTCACGAAATATTTATCAGTGTTATAATTACCATATTAAAGAAAACTCCTCCTTTTTAATATTCTGAACAGGTCTGACCATTATTTTGCAGTGATTGAGCCAGTGAGAAATACGGCTACCAGATTGTATATATAGTGCATGGATGTCAACACATGCCGCATGCGGGAGTTAATATAAAAACATTTGTAGCAATTTATTATACCACCAAAAAAAGAAACCACTGTTCACACTTTCTTAAAAGCATTTTTTCCCAGGTAACAATTCAGAAAAATATAATTGTCATATTTACATCATACGACATCAGAATTGAATTAATATACAGTTTGATGTGTTTCATTTTTTCTCCACTACAGAGCATTCTTACAATATTGCGTTCCTTTGGCAATAAATAGTATGATCTGGTTGCAGTGATAAACAAAAGAAGCAGATGAAGCGTAGCCAATCGTTTCTCATTTGTTTTCAAACATCGCCGTTTACATTAAATATATAAATATTTTAAAATAACTATAGTTAAATAATGATTTGTGAGTAAACAGCTTAATTTTATTCGTTAAATAGTCCTAACAAATGCCACTCTTGATTTCCAAATTTTCTAGATAAATTGGAAATCACTTGTGACATTTCTTATGAAAATTTTAGTTTTTGTTGAAAAAACCAGTTTAAGTAAAAGTTCATTGAGTCAAATTAGTGAAGCAGCCTTACTTTTAAAAAGTTATTTAAAATACTTAAAAATGAGCACATATCAATAATATTTATATCAATTTGTTCAGAATATTTCAAACTATTCAAAAATACAAAAAACCAAATTTGAGATTTCTTTTATTAAAATCACCTTTTAATCTCCCCTTAATAACCAATCAAAGTTGAGGACGACGGCACCTACCAACAGGTACAATTTAATTTTTAACTTTCATCTTATGACTTCACCTCAACGAAATTTGATATGAATTTTACTAGTAATTTTCCTATATATGCTTTCTTGCTGCCATTGCAACTAATTTGAAAAATTCCAGATTTTTTACTATGTGAGACATTAACCTTTATTATTAATTATTAGAAGATTGCCCTGATTAAATTTGTTAAACGGTACCAATGTAATATTAAATTTGCACAAGGTCCACCGCAGTGGTCGCAAGGTAGCTTGCTGCCTTGTCACACAGCGGGCCCGGGTTCGATCCCCGGTTGGGGCAGTTTTCCTGGGTGAGGTTTTTATCGGGGGTTTTTCTCACCTGTAAGACAAATGTCAGGAAAACTTTAAGGCCCAAACGGTCCCCGAAATCATATGGCCATCATCATCATAACCATCCTTCACCGATGTGGAAAGCAACAGGAAGCTACCACACCTACAATTCCCTAGTAAAGTTGCAAAGCATAGCATGAAAATACTATAATTGCAGTGAAGGACCTGCCTTTGAGCAAAATTACTATGGATGGATTTGCACAAGTTGATCAAGTGAAAGGAAGATTAATTTAATCTGGAACATTCACAAATTAAAATGGATTATTCTACCAACAATAATTTATTTCCAGAAAACACAAACTTTCTGGTTTTCATTGTTACATATTTCTCTTTTACAAAAAAGAACAAAACATGTATGTACAAAAAAAGAACAAACATTTTATAATACACAAATGTTGTTACAATGGAACAGTTAATATTTAAGAAAATGGATTATGGACACCACAACAGCTGACAATTAAGCTAGCAGACATCCAACTTAGCTGTGGTTCTCAAACCAAACACATTCTCTTGAGGAAAATATTAAATACAAAAATTACTCATATTTCTCAAGTTCGTCGTTTAACGTGGAAGAAACACATTCAACAAAAACGTACAGAGTTAAAACTAAAAACATCAAAAATTAATTGGCTCATAGGTCACAAATCAAAACTGAGTCTAGAAAATAAACTTATAAAATATAAAACTGTACTCAAACCTATTTGGACTTATGGTATCCAATTATGGGGAACTGCCAGCAATTCCAATATTGAAGTTCTACAGAGATTTCAGTCCAAGACCCTTCGCTTTATTGTTGCTGCTCCATGGTATGTAAACAACGCCACCATTCATCATGATTTAAAAATAGCTACTGTAAAAGAAGAAATAGAAAAGTACAGCACTCGATATCTAAGGCGACTTGAAGTTCATCCTAATCATCTTGCAATCAATCTTCTAGACAACAGCGAAGAAATAAGATATTAGAACTTCCTTTCATTTTTACATAAAATGCTGTCTAATGGAGCGCTGTCACTGGACAGTATTCTCCTTACAAGTTATGTATTTTAACAAATTTACCTATTGCCTTTTCAAGATAGATTGTAAATTAGCAATAAAGTTAAAAAAATATATATTTCCCAAGTTCAAAAACATGAACAAACTAAAAACAATACATATAGTAAGCATGAGAAGTGGTTAAACTCTTAAATATGAGGCAAAAAACCTTTCTGAAATATAGAAAAAAAAAACAAATATACGGTTAGGGTGAAAATATTGATAACTAATAGAACTGTAGGTTCATGCCTGCATGGACATAAACTCTCCACACACCCCTATCCTTAGCTAATGTTTTCCAATCATCTCCTGTATAATCTACTTCCCTCAAATCATAGTTAATGCTGTTCTCCCACCTCATTTTTGGTCTACCAACTGGGTGTTTTCCCTCTGCTTTTCCTATAATGAGTTTCCATGCCACTCTTTCAATCTTCAATCATGTCCTCCCCATTGCAGTCTATGACACTTAACTTTTCTTATTATATCTGGTTTCCCATATCATGTAGCTCAATGTTGTGCAGTTTTCTCCATGCACCTGTTTGTTCAACTCTGTTTGATTCAAAAATCGTCCCAAGAACTTTATTCTCAAATACTCATAATATTTTCTCCTCCCTTAAAGTAAGAGTCCATGTTTCGCATCCATATAATATAACTGGTAAAATAACAATTTTATATATTTTCAGAATGATATAAATAATAAAATAGCAAAATTCCAGGGAATATGTGGTACGATAAAACGATCACTAAATAACAAAACAACAAGAGAGACCGAATTGAAATTTTATAAAATGTTGGCAGTACTGGTACTGCTCTATGGATCAGAAGCCTGGATACATAAAAAACAAGATCTAAGTAGGATAACGGCGGCAGAAATGAAATTTTTGAGATCTGTTAAAGGGTGCACCAAGGAAGACAGAATCAAGAACACAGAAATAAGACAGGATCTTGAAATATTTGCAATAACTGATAAAATAGATACATATAGACAAAAATGGAAGCAACACATAGACAGAATGACTGAAGATAGATATCCAAAACAAATAACAAAATACAAACCTAAAGGCACCCGAGATGTGGGCAGACCTAGAAAGAGATGGGCTGAAGTCAGAACGGGTCAACAGACCTAATCCATGAATGCAGATGATGATGATTATATATTTTCAGTTTAAAGTTTCTTGAGAGAGGTTGGAATGACAAGTCTCTCTGTAAATCATAATAGCATATGTTTTCAGAATTGAGCCCATGTTTAATTTTTGTGCATCTCATTCCTGTTTGTATTTATTGTCCCTGGGTATTCAAATTAAACCACTTCTTCAAAATGAAACCAATGTATATTATCCATCCATAGTAATTCTGCCCGAGGGCAGGTCTTTCACTGCAATCATAGCATTTTCATGCTATGCTTTACATTTTTACGAGGGAATTGTAAGTGTGGTAGCTTCCCGTTGCTTTCCACACCAGTGAAGGATGGTGATGATGATGATGATAAGGATGATGATGATAGTCATATGATTTTAGGGACCGTTTGGGCCTTAAAGTTTTCCTGACATTTGTTCTTGCAGGTGAGGAAAAACCCTGATAAAAAACCTCACCCAGTTTAGATCAGTTGATATGTACTATAATAACACAATTCTCAATTTGTTAACATTTCTGAAGAAGGTACAGTGTACCGAAACAGCTGTCACTGAATTATATCTTAATAAATATGAAAATCAAATAAAACTAAGTTTTATTTTTATTTAATCAATAAATTTGTTATCATCCATATTTAAAATTTTCCTCAATTTAAATCCTAAAAATTAGTTATTTCCTTTTGCTATAATCACATCTTCTACATAAACATTCATCATCCAAAAATATTTCACAATTTTTTAACTACAATTTTTCTGATTCTAAAATCAAGTACAATCAGTGAATCTTAGTGAATATTGTTCAATAAATGGATTGATACATGGTATCAGATTTATAACAATTCCTGAATCTACAGGGTGAAGCATAAATCAGTTAATCAAAAATGCAAATATATTATTTTCTGCAGCTTACAACATCTATACAAAAAACAAGTACCGAAATTGTTCCCTAGGTAACAAATTACATCAAGCAGTTGTGTTTGAGATTATATTCTAAAGGTCCCATACTCAAACCCCAGTTTCAATAAATCTTTATTTTTTCTCTTGCAACCATGTGCAGTGGATAACTGATTTATGTCACAACCTGTATTTTTCAATCCAAGCAAATTTTATTTATAAAATACTCTACCACAGATATACCCGACATTAAAAATATGCCAATTGTCACAACATGTCAGAAAAAAAAGTTTTCTTCAATATGAAGATTAAGATTACTGGAGCCACAATCATTTCACAACAAATTAATAAAACATCACAAATATAACACATTGATTAATGTTTCCTTAAAGGTGACCACATGCCACTTTTTCAGGAGTTAACCATTGAGCATGTGGTGAAAATAACAGCAGAATTTACAAGTGAGTTAGCATGGAGCATAAATTCTGCTCATAATTAAAACATAACTATTGGCATCATAAAAAGTTGCAGACCTTTGTAAACAGATGTCTGAGGCATATTTTAAATATAAGATGGCTGGAAATAAAATCAAATGAACTGTGGAGAAAAACTAACCAATCTCCAATATGTCACCAAATAAAACAAAGAAAGTGGGATTGGAAAGGCCATACATTGAGAAAACAGACGGTGCAATCGAGAAGACTGCACTAGATTGGAATCCACAAGGAGAAAGAAAGAGGGGATGACCTAGGAAAACTTGGAAGCGATCAGTAGAAGAGGAAGCAAAGGAAAGAGGGAAAAGTTGAAAACAAGTGAAATTACTCGCTGGAAGGAGAGTACGCTGGAAGAACTTCACTGCTGCCCTATGTTCCATTCAGGAATTACAGGAAATAAATAATAATAATAACACTGGTCAACATGATTTTTGTCTCATGAGTACCAATACTTGTACTCAATGCAGTTTCGTGTTTTCAAATATGTATTCGGAATTTCTCCGTCACCCACAGTCTTTTTTTTATTTCAATTTCAATTAATGGATTTAAATAATTATTTTTTAATAAACTTTTTTTGTCCATTTGTCCATTGTAAAATAAAACCAAATGAGCTAACTCAGGAGATTTCAGCTAAGGAAAAGAGATATCAAGACAAATGGAATCCTAATATGCTGGCCGATTATTGTTGGACCTTCAAGAGGGATGCTCCACAGGTGAAATATAGCAGAAAATCGTCATTTCTTACTTTCTAGGTGAGTCCGAATGTTCGAATATTGTGTAGTTACAAATGTAGAAAAAATGAAAGTGTTTGAAATTAAAAAATATCTGTCTCTCGGAAACCTTGCGTGATGGAGAAAAACCAATATAGTATTTGAATTCAGGAGAAAAAATACTATCAGAATCACATATTTTTCTTTTCTGAGACAAAAAAAAAAAGGTTTCCTTTTTGTTGCTCGGCATAATTGACATCATGGAAAGAGTGTAAACATTTGATTACGTAGGCCCATATATAGTTTTTTTTTCGTAAGTGAATAAGAAATGGAGAAAGTTCCTAATTATTGATACCATCTTATGTTGTACTCAGAATTATTTCCCATAAAATATGATGTTGCCTAAGAAAAATGTGTTTATCATACACAATGCAGTTAAAAGTGGCATCGTGGTTCCCACAATAGAGAGAGTATCACCTTATGCAAGTACAACTGGAACTTAGCTTGGAGATAGTATAGTTTTGATTTAATATGGTACCTTGTAATAGTTTTAATTGCTGCTTCACTGGCCAAGAAAATCTAGATGCCATTATCAACAGTAATCTAACAAGAAGTTATGTTTTTCTGAAAAAATCACAAGCGAGTGATTTTGTCTAATGAAAAACTCAACCTCACATTGGATTTGGAGTGACTATTTAGCGAATAATACATGAGAAGTTAAAAATAACTATAATGTTTAATATTTACCAAATGTGAGGTTATGTATTCCGATCTTCCTTCTGGATGATTTCTAAGCCGGCTGTATAGTTATAAATAGCACATATTTACTGTTGAATCTCTTTGGACTTGGGAAAAATCAAGAACAGGTGATTGTATGAGAAATAATTATTAACAATAATGCAAATTCATTATACAACATTTAATAATTTTTTTAGAGCAAAATAACTAACTTTTTGGTAATTTTTGAAGTTGTTTTCTTTTGACATTTCTTGCTATACCATATCGATCGTTCATTGTTAAATCGATATCCTTGTAATATAGGTTAATTTGCGGAGATATCTCTCATTACGAAAATGAAGAGGTAATTTTATCAACAGGAAGAGGTAATTTTATCAACAGGAAGAGGTAATTTTATCAACAGGAAGAGGTAATTTTATCAACAGGAAGAGGCAATTTTACCAACAGGAAGAGGCAATTTTACCAACAGGAAGAGGTAATTTTATCAACAGGAAGAGGCAATTTAACCAATAGGAAGAGATAATTTTATCAACAGGAAGAGGTAATTTTATCAACAGGAAGAGGCAATTTTATCAACAGGAAGAGGTAATTTTATCAACAGGAAGAGGCAATTTTACCAACAGGAAGAGGTAATTTTATCAACAGGAAGAGGTTATTTTATCAACAGGAAGAGGTAATTTTATCAACAGGAAGAGGCAATTTTACCAACAGGAAGAGGTAATTTTATCAACAGGAAGAGGTAATTTTATCAACAGGAAGAGGTAATTTTATCAATAGGAAGAGGTAATTTTATCAACAGGAAGAGGCAATTTTATCAACAGGAAGAGGTAATTTTATCAAAAGGAAGAGGTAATTTTATCAACAGGAAGAGGCAATTTTACCAACAGGAAGAGGTAATTTTATCAACAGGAAGAGGCAATTTTACCAACAGGAAGAGGCAATTTTATCAACAGGAAGAGGTAATTTTATCAACAGGAAGAGGTAATTTTATCAACAGGAAGAGGGAATTTTACCAACAGGAAGAGGTAATTTTATCAACAGGAAGAGGAAAAATTATCGGCCTATTAGATAAATAGTCATTGTAACTCCTCCTTAGATTTTTCCTGACACAGGATTCTCTTGCATATATTTCAGCCAGAAATATTTTGGTACTGCAATCTAGTGGAACAGAAATGTCACACCTTGGAGATCCCCCATGTATTCCAGCTTCTCATTCTCTGCTTCTTATGGATCCATCTGTGTACCAGATTAACTTTATCACCATCTTCAGTACTACAGCTCTTAAAGTTTAGCATTGACCTCCTGAACAACAGCTCGCCATTCTGATCTGTCCTTACTTTCTGTCTCCAATTACTGTTTCCAGTTCTTCTCAAATCATTCTCCATGTCATTCATCCATCTAATCTTGGGTCTACCATGTCTTGTTTTATAGTCAAGTTTTGCATCCAGCATTACCTTGGGGGTTCAGTTTGTGCCCATTCTATATATGTGTCCCAACCTCTTGACTCTTCTGGATTTAATATCTGCTATTATATCTAAATTAACTTTATCCCATGAAAATCACAAATTTCACAAAAACAACAGGGATAATTAACAGTATAATGAAACCATCTTTAGTACAGAAGAACACAAGATTACGGCTTTATAAGGTTCTCGTAAGACCAGTGTTAAGATATGGTAGTGAAGCATGGATAATATGAAGAAGAGATGAAAGCCGAATAACAGCAAATGAGATGCGATTTATGCACCTTAGAGCAGACTACACAAAGTAGGACCATAAAAGAAATGAGGAAATTATGGAAGAGTTGGATGTAGAACACATTCTCCACCACATACAAAACAACCAGAACAACTGGAAAACCCATCTTCAACGAATGCCGTCTCATAGAATTCCAAAAGCCATGCTTCGTTATTGCCCCCAAGGCAAAAGATTGCTGGGATGTTCAAAAAAGCACTGGATGGAAAATTCCTCTTTGAGACCGTAACAGGCCACATGGCCTAATACTTGCATGGATGATGATGAACTTTATCCCATAAATAAAAACACAGTTTATCTCTGAAATAACCAAATAATTAAACACAGTTAAGCTAATGCAATTAATGATAAAAAGAACAATTTATTTAAACTTAATAGGATATAACACTATGAGATATTAATAATTTAATCATCTCATATATTTTTTCTTGTTTTTAGAATGATTTTGGAATAATTTTTCCATCTTCTGAATTTAAAAAAATAAATAAAGAGAAATTAATGAATCCTGAAATTATTGGGGAATGTGATTTGATTTGTTGGTTCATTGGTCTATCAATAGATGGAGAAAGAAGCACTGCATCACCACAACAGTACAACAGTTGTGAAAATACTGAAAATGGAATAATTATTCCAAAAGCAGTCTAAAAAAAAGACAAAATAAGAGTTTTTATCTTTCAACAATCAGACCTTTCTGATTAATAATGAAAAGAAAATATTATCCTGTACCTTTAGCTCTACATACTGATATTCTTACCACTTCCCAACCAAGCAAAAATTTATCTCTTTAACCTCTCTATTTATTACTTCTTTTCCCAGAATATTTTTAATTATTTAATTTATCATGACAAAATAAATATATTTAATTTTATCATCAATTTCACATTAACATACTTGAGACATTAAGAACATGGTGGCTCCAAATATACAAATACTTTTTTCTTTTTTAATTTTAATAGCAAATTTCATAAATAAAAGCACCATAACAGTTTTCAACATTGATAAATTACATCCAATATCAACACTATTAAATTTTTTATTCACATAAAATGTCTGTTATATTTATTTGATAAGATGGAAGTTGTTTCCCCACAAATTTAACATTTTAAAAAATGGACACTTTTATTTAAATTTGAATATTAAAATTCACATGTAGTACGCTTACATTACAAATGTCTCGTTTATAAAACACAAAAATATGAAAACACAATTGGAAGAGCAAAACACTGTTCATAGCATGACCTGTAGACATTTTTTGGGCATGTTGGCCTCAGTAGTGTTTCCTCAAAAGTTGGCCTAAGACTGGCTATTTTGTCAACTGCCTGCATTACTGTCAAACTGAAAGCAGAAGATCAAACTTAACTTTTCGAAAGGCCTCCTACAAAACATATACTGCTGATTGTAGAGAACTACTGAGATCTCAGGTACTGTTTTATATTTTTTTAAATTTTAACATAGTGACCTCAACGGAGCTTCGTAATGATTTTAAAAATCTTGCCAATACTGTTTACAAACAGTATAAATAAGGCAGGCAGCCAGTCTCAAGACAACCCTTGAGAATACCAGACGCAGTCTCTGGCAAAATGTGGGGGAATTATAAGTCTCATGACCATGCCACCAAGCCTGGAAAATGTCTACAGATCATAATATGAATTCCGGCCGTGAAACCTATTTCATAAAACTTACGATGAGAATCAACATTACAGGTTTCCAGATTAAAAAAACTAAAATGAGTTGTATATCATCTCACCTCATACACTCTGTGTTCTTTACATCACAGGACTGCAGTTTCAGAAACAGTCATTCCTATCTTCAGCCAATTTTCCAACTGTTGATTTTTTTCTTACATCATCTTCTTGTAAGCTGCCATCTAGTGTTGATTTCATGAACTTTGAGATTAAATCTTGTTTGCAAGAAATTTCAAAATTCATGGATATGAATTTGTTCTTCTGAATATGTATCTTTTGCCAAATTTTTAATTCCAAAAATTTTCAAGAAATTCAATATCACATTAGCACAAATAAATAAATTTAGCTTGGGCAATCTTCTAATAAGAAAATTAATACCCTACATAGTAAAAAATCTGAATTTATCAAATAAGATGCAAACACTGCAATGAAGTATGTATATAGGAAAAACAAAAACAAAAATTTGGACACTTGCACAAAAGATTGCAAAATTTCAAACTATCATGAACCGTCAATGGACTACGTGTGTAAGATCTGTGATAGACCGTATGCAAGATACCATTTCAATAATTAAAACATTTTGTCTGTTCATTCTTACCTCTTAGAGTTGTTTTTGTCGAACATATGTTTCAGAGCTTCTTAGCCCCATCGTCAGCGATTACAGACTAAATTTTCTCATATTGTCGAACCTGATTCTTGATGTTTTTATTATTAATTTCATACATCTCAATGATGGATAAATCATATTTAAAGAGAAAAATTATACGCTCAGACCGGGACTTGAGCCCGGTCACTTGCTCAGGTAGCTCAAATGGTAGAGCACTTGGACTAGAAAACCAAGGGTCCCGGGTTCAAGTCCCGGTCTGAGCATATAATTTTTCTGATTCTTGATTCCTGTTCTCTTTGCCTCTGGTCCAATGAATTTACTAATGAGGTTCCTTTCTGCACGAATTTCAAAGTTCATAATTCTTTCCTTGTTCCTTGAATTTTGAAATTCATGCAGAAAGGAACGTCATTAGTAAATTCATTGGACCAGAGGCAAAGAGAACAGGAATCAAGAATCAGGGCCGACAACAGGAGAAAATTCAGTCTGTAATCGCTGACGATGGGACTAAGAAGCTCTGAAACACATGTTCAACAAAAACAACTCTAAGAGGTAAGAATGAACAGACAAAATGTTTTAATTATTAAACAAACCTCTTAATGTTACTTCCTATTGTATTTTTAAAGTACCATTTCAATATTGTTTATTTTTTATTATTTCACTCACCTCATACTTCATAACTTCTTGCAGACCTAGGTTTCATCACAACTTTTGTGGCATTCTCAATGCTGTGTCACGTTCACAACTTCTGAGAAGGCTGTTGGACGTCAGTTGTGAACGTGGCACAACATTGAGAATGTCACAAATGTTGTGATGAAACCTAGGTCTGCAAGAAGTTATGAAGTATGAGGTGAGTGAAATAATAAAAAATAAACAATACTAAAAAACCTCATAGTGTTATTTCCTATATACATAACTTAATACCATTTCAATGTCTGTTTAAAGACAACAAAATCGTTGCTGGCATATAGCAGACACCAAATCTAATTCACATTTGTGCACGCTTCTTCCTATTATTAAAAGAACACTTTAGGAATATTAAAAATGGTAAAATTAAGAAATCAGCAATTGCAGCTGATAGTTAGCTAGAGAATCATAAAATTGAAAAAAGAAACTAAACTTTTGAAACATTTGGCAAATCCTTTGGAATTAACAGTTTGGGAAATCATATACATTTCAGAAGAACAAATTTAGATCCATTTGAAATTTCCAGCAAGATTTAATCTCAAAGTTCATCAAATCAACACTAGATGGCAATTTAGAAGATGGTAGTGAAAGAAAAAACTCAACAATCAGAAAAATGGCTGAAGATAGGAAACCGCGGTCCTGTGATGTAAAGAACTCGGAGAGTATGATGTGAGATGAACTATGATTTATTTTAATTTAATTCCTAAGTGAATACATTATTCATACCACTTCGCCTGGGTGAAAGCCCATATAAGCATCAAAGTAAATGAACTGGAACATAAGTTATCAAATGCTGTTGATGAAGAACTATCAAAACACCATCCACAATTACAAAAGAAATCAGCAAAAATTTAGAAATTAAGGCAAAACAGATAAGTACAACAACCAAACATTTCTTCCCTTCAGTAAATGGAAGGGATGGAAGTCAATTAACTGCAAAACCAGAATTTACAGCTATTATCACAGGGCACAGAGCTTATCTCTGCAGATTCCACATCATTGAAGATCCAACATGTACATGCAGTAGAGGGCAACAAACAGGCAACCACATAATAAATGAATGTCCTGATGTAAGCCAACAGTAAATAACACTAATCAGGGAGATAAAGGAAGAACGGAGACAACTGGCCAGTGACAAATGAGAGACCCATTACCAATTATCTCAGAGCTTTTACGAATTTACACAATTGATAAATCTGTATCTTAAAATATCTTGGATATTATCTCTCTATCTGGGATGAAAAGGATATCCCTGAAAAAATTACTAGTTATAATAAAAGTTTGGGAATTATTAATCAAGTTATGAAACCATCCCTTGTACAAAAAAAACACCAGATTATGTTTATATAACACTTTGGCTAGACCAGTGTTGACCTATGGTAGTGAAGCATGGACACTAAAAAGACAACATGAAAGCAGAATAATGACTTGTGAAATGAGATTCATGCACAGAACTGCGGGTTACACCAGATGGGATCGGAAAAGGAACACCGATATCTTGAAAGAATTGAAGACTACGCCAATTTTGGAATATATTAAACAGTACCAACTAAATTGGAAACACCATCTTGAAAGAATCAGTTCAAATCGGTTCCACAAAGCTGTTTATAATTATATACCAAGACGACAAAGATCTCTGGGCCGTCCTATGAAACGCTGGAAGGAAAGATAAATCTGTAAGAGGACAGAATTTACAAAATTAACTGATACAATAATTAATATATTTGAAGAGAAAAATTTTCGCCTAGACCGAGACTCGAACTTGGGACCTTTGGCTTGCCGAGCCAAACGCTCTACCAACTGAACTACCGAGGCGAGTTGCGATCTCTTCAAATATAATTTATCTTTCAGTGAGAAATGTTAAATTAATAATAAAAACATCATTAGAAGCCTTACTATCTTTATAAAGTAGTGTTAAATTCCCAATAAATGTCTTCTTAACTAAGAAGCCCCCATTTGCAAAGATAGAAGCAATGGTTTCAAAAGCATTTGGCGAGAGGGAATTACAACGTATATAAGAGAAAAATTTGCATCTAGATCGCAACTCGCCTCGGTAGCTCAGTTGGTAGAGCGTTTGGCCCGGCAAGCCAAAGGTCCTGGGTTCGAGTCTCGGTCTAGGCGAAAATTTTTCTCTTCAAATATAATTTATCTTTCAGTGAGAATGGTTAAATTAATAATAAAAACATCAATAATTAATATCTCTGTAAACGTGTAATAAGATAAGTACACAATAGATTAAACATTAAAGTTCCAGAACGTTTTTAAAAATTTCAACATAAGATTGGCACCGAAAAACGACTATAGTATCCTTAGATTAATTAGATCCAACAAAAAAGAGAAAATAGAAAAAAAAAACAAATCTAGGATTTATCAGATTAAATATAGAGAATGTGAGAAAGTCTACATAGAAAAAACTAAGAGAAATTTGAAAACCAGAGTGAAAGAACATCTCAGGAATGTCAAGAAGGGGGAAGTAGAAAAGTCTACAGTAGAAGCCCATGCATGGTCAGAAAAACATCTTACCGAAAGGAAGGCTGAATAATTAAAACAAATAGAAAAACCCAAAGAACTCACTGTTTCGGAAAAAAATCTACATTAAAAAAAAACGAAAAAGAGAAATTAATGAACTTTGAAATTCCTGTGGAATATGATTTGATTTCAAGGTTTTTCAGTCTACCAACAGAGGGAGCAAGAGATGGCACTCAAAGATGACAGAACAACAGTCGTCAAAATACTGATGATGGAACTGCTTAAAGTTTACCTATTAGATTAAACATATAATTAAAACATTTTGCCAGTTCATTCCTACCTCTTAGAGTTGTTTTTGTCGAACATGTGTTTCAGAGCTTCTTAGCCCCACTGTCAGTGATTACAGACTGAATTTTCTCATGTTGTTGGCCCCGATTCTTGATTCCTGCTCTCCTTGCCTCTGGTCCAATGAATTTACTAATGAGGTTCCTTTCTGCGGGAATTTCAAAGTTCATAATTCTTTCCTTGTTCTTCTGTATATAGGAATCAAGAATCAGTGCTGACAACATAAGAAAATTCAGTCTGTAATCGCTGACGATGGGGCTAAGAAGCTCTGAAACATATGTTTGACAAAAAGATCTCTAAGAGGTAAGAATGAACAGACAACATGTTTTAATTATTAAACATACCTCTAAATATTTAATTTTGGGAAGTTATATTTTGAGGTTATTTTAATTATATTATTTTTAGTCTGAACATCTTACCTCAATATTAATGTTCAAGAACAAATCAACATTAATATTGAGGTAAGACGTTCAGACTAAAAATAATATAAACCTCTTAATGTTACTTCCTATTGTATTTTAAAATAGATTAAACATAATTTAGAAAAAGTGCAGAAATTCAAAACTGTATAATTATGTAACAGAAAGTATGTAATATTACATTGTAATGGAGCATGCTGCTAATAAATCGCCAAATCGAACAGATGTAATACTTACATTGGCCAGCTTCACAATTATTAGTCATTACATAAACATCAAATGCATAATTCCAATGAAGCAAAAAATACAATTGGATTTTTATTTAAATTGGTCAATTAAAGGACAAATTAATATTTTATGAGAAAAATTCTCGCTTATACTGGGATTTGACCCCAGGATCTCTGTTAAGCCATCTGGTGTTGATTTGATGAACTTTGAGATGAGGTCACGTTCATCAGGAATCTCGAAATCCATGGAATATATATCTTCTCCCAAACTGTCAATTCTAAAGGTTTTTCCAAATGTTTTAAAAGTAGGGCTTCTTTTTCAATTTTATGATTCTCCAATAAACTATGTGCTGCAATAGCTGATTTTTCATATTCACCATTTTTAATATTTATGAAGTGTTCCTTGTTTTGCCATCATATCGGCTACTTCATTTCCATTGATTCCACAACTAAAAATATGCTTTCTAGGTTTCAAGGAAAAATTGACTTACCTGTTTCTACCTGTACCCTTCATAAGACCACACTTCTGTAATAACTTGTACTGTCAAATACTTTTGGAGATTGAAAGCAAATGGAGAGTATAAACTGATTAAGTGTTGCATTATTTCAACAAATCGCCTTCAGACTCATTCAATAGATTAATCTGTTCATGTAGTTTCTTTTGAGAGAAGACTTTCAAAGATGAATAACCATTCTTCATTAATTTATTTACAATTTTACAGCCATATGGAAAATGCTGCACAAACTTGGGTCAAGTGATTCTGCGACAGAATTTAAATGAGTTTACAGTGCACAAGAATATATTGGCATTTTAAATCTGTCACATAATTTATTTTAAAAATACAATAGGAAGTAACATTAAGAGGTTTTATTTAAATTAATATTGGGAAGTAAACATCATGAGGTTATATCATTAATAGTGAGTGGAGAACATATTTTTAACGACTCACCTCATATAATTTCAAATTTCTTTGATACCGGCGGTTTCAGACATTATCTTGTCCCTCTTCAGTGGAAGCCATGACTGAAGAGGGACAAGATAATGTCTGAAACTGCCGGTATCAAAGAAATTTGAAATTATATGAGGTGAGTCGTTAAAAATATGTTCTCCACTCACTATTAATTAAGAGGTTTATTGAATAATTAAGATATTTGGCCTGCGTATTCTTACCTCTTATGGTTGTTTTTGTTGAACATATGTTCCAAGGCTTGTGAGCCCCATCTTCAGCTTTTACAGACCTAAAAGCTGAAGATGGGGCTCACAAGCCTTGAAACATACGTTCAACAAAAACAACCTTAAGAGATAAGAATACACAGATCAAATATTTTAATTACTGTCATATAATGTTAAGTTTGTTAACCAGCAAAATTGGACCATTAGCTGTAGAAGATGTTAAATATAAAATTGGTACCTGGTAAGTCAGTTATCCTCAACTACATTATTAAATAGTTCCAATATGGAGGCCTTTCAAAAGTGTTGTTTCATCTTCTGCATTTTAACTGGTACTGATGTACAACGGATTTATGTCTGCGGATGTGTTTTCATTGAGTAGGTCTGTATTCTTTGCTTCTTTTAGAATCTCTACATCTTCAAGGATGCTGATTCTGTTGTGGTTATACTCTCTGTGTAGTACTGACATAGAGTATATATGAATTTTAAAAGTTGATGGCTATAGAAGTTTATCCGCTCTAGCACTTGCTGCAATTTTAGATGTTTCACAACAAAACTCAGTATATGCTATTAAAATAAACGTAAGAAGGTATTCTCCAAAAATCAGAAAAATCTGACAATTAGAAGGGGAAGTTTACCTGAAACCCAAAATTAAAAATTAACTAGTACCTACCATTTTTTAATTAAAATTACAGTGGGAGGAAACATTATGAGGTATTTACATTAATGAACAAGTTGGAGAAAATGTTTTAACATCTCATCTCATAAAGTTGTGTGTCTTCACGATACCGGTTTCAAAATTATAGTATTACTTCCATCTTCAGTTAAATAATCTACTAGTAACTAATAAGAAAGTTAATGTCCCAGATAGTAAAAAATCTGGAATTTACGAAATCAGTTGCAATGACTGCAATAAAGTATATATAGGAAAAACTAAGGGGGCACGCCGTAGCGTAGTGGTTAAGGCATGAGCTACAAGCCGGAGGGTCGAGGGTTCAAGTCCCGTTGGGGTCAGGATTTTTAAAACTGGCCCAAACCCTCTGGCGGCGCTGTGGCCCTGGGGTCGACCCAGCCTCTAACGGAAATGAGTACCAGACGCTAGTTCTGGGGGTAAAGGCGGCCGTCATGCAGGGTTGACAACCCGGCTGACATAAAGTGCCGATTGTCTAGAAAAAGTGGGAGCCTTAACCTCCTACTACCCCAAGGGCCTCCGGGCCTGTTGTGGGATCACTTTACTTTACTTTACTTATAGGAAAAACTAAAAGGAATTTAGAAACTCGTACAAAAGAACACTTCAGAAATATTAAAAATGGTGAAATTGAAAAATCGGCAATTGCAGCTTATAGTTTGCTAGAGAATCACAAAATCGGAAAAGAAACTAAACTTTTGAAACATTTGGAGAAACCTTTGGAATTAACAATTTGGGTAAAGATATACATTGAGAAAAATAAATATAAAGCAATGAATTTTGATATCCCTCACGAGAATAATTTAATCTCCAAGTTCATAAAATCTACACCAGATGGCAGTTCAGAAGATGATGTTAACGGCGAAATTTCAACAGCTGGAATTTGACTGAAGATGGAAGTAATACTATACTTTGAAACCGGTATCGTGAAGACACGCAACTTTGTGAGGTGAGATGTTAAAGCAACTCATTCATTAGTACCTGATCTTCAGAAAATAGTTGCAACACCATTCAAATTGCTGAATATTATTGGGAAGCTGATGACAAATCAAGAGCTTCACAACATTTGAATAGTACTACTACTTAGTACCTACCAAGTTTGGTTTGTCACAATGCATACCTTACAATTTAATTAGCCCTTAAATTGGTATTGTAACTTATATATTAGTTAAATAATGTTACATGGGTTAATAAATGAAAATAAAAAAAGGCTAGTCCAGCAAACCCTAAAGATAAAATACACATCATTAACCTCAACTCTCTTCAGGACACCCAGTACTTTTGAGTTA
The DNA here is from genome assembly GCA_030220185.1 of Diploptera punctata. Taxonomy (NCBI): domain Eukaryota; kingdom Metazoa; phylum Arthropoda; class Insecta; order Blattodea; family Blaberidae; genus Diploptera; species Diploptera punctata. Next base: position 617,045 of record JASPKZ010008873.1, on the reverse strand, counting down.
AAAAAAAGATTTTTTTTTGTATCAAATAATTCAGGAAGGTTTATTTTGACGATTTTTATTATTAATTTAACACTTCTCATTGAAGGATAAATTATATTTGAAGAGAAAAATTTTTCTCTTCAAATATAATTTATCCTTCAATGAGAAGTGTTAAATTAATAATAAAAATCGTCAATAGAAGCCCTACTGGCTATAAGGTAAAGTGATCCCACAACAGGTCCTCAGGAGGCCTTTGGGGTAGTAGGAGGTTAAGGCTCCCACTTTTTCTAGACAATCGGCACTTGATGTCAGCCGGGTTGTCAGCCCTGCGTGACGGCCGCCAGAACAAGCGTCTGGTACTCATTTCCATTAGAGGCTGAGTCGACCCCAGGGCCATAGTGCCGCCAGAGGGTTTGGGTCAGTTTAAAAATCCTGACCCCAACGGGACTTGAACCCTCGACCCTCCGGCTTGTAGCTCAGTGCCTTAACCACTACGCTACGGCGTGCTCCCACTGGCTATAAAGTAGTGTTAAATTCCCAATAAATGTCTTCTTAACTAAGAAGCCACCATTTTCAAAGATAGAAGCTATGGTTTCAAGCATTTGGCGCGAGGGAATTACAACGTACATAAGAGAAAAATTTGCATCTAGATCGTAACTAGCCTCGATAGCTCAGTTGGTAGAGCACTTGGCCCGGAAAGCCAAGGGTCCCGGGTTCGAGTCCTGGTCTAGGCGAAAATTTTTCTCTTCAAATATGAAAAAATTATCTTTGTATGTTGCATATTTTAAAACCAAATTGCAAGGAAATTACGTAGGGTTGTTTCCGATCTCTGATAATGAATTGTCAAGTAGATTGTGACACTGGAGTGTGAATCATCAGGACAGGAGCGTGCGAGGTGATCAAACCAGTCAGTGTGCTGCTTCTGTTACACTTGCACGCGTGTTGCTCTCATAATGCCTAAGAAGATAGACCGTTTTGGGAAGGGTACATTATTGCCCTTTCCGACGCTAATTATAGTTATTCTGCAATTATTGAGACTTTCAAAAACGTAATTTTATGGTGTCAAAAGTGTGGAATTAGCTCAGTGCTTAATAAAAAGAGAAAGGGTCGCTTGGGATTAATTCCAAAAGGAAAAAAACGGGAAAATCCACGACAAGCTACTATCTGCACCCCAGATGTAATCAGAAAGGTCAAGGTCCTTATCTCTGGTGGTAACCCTGCCACACAAAGGGTGATTGCGAACAGATTGAGAATATCCCTTAAAACTGTAAACACCATAATAAACAAAGATTTAAACATGGAGAAGCGCCACAAACGCAGGGTTCATAAATTGTTGCCACGTCACATTGCCGAATGCCGCACAACAGCAGGAAACTATGAAAAGCACCTGGCAGGAGAAAAATGGAAATTTTTGGTCACACTTGATGTAGCATTTATTCAAATGTGTCTAAATGACACAAAGAGTAAGGTGCATGTAGGGAAACAGTTTCCGGATACTTTTGAAATTCACAATGGGTTAAGGCAAGGAGATGCACTATCTCCTCTACTATTTAATTTTGTACTAGAGCATGCCATAAAATTATTAGAGGATGAAGAAAGCCCACAACTAAATGGCATTAATATAGTTGCATCAAAGAATATTGTAAAGGAAACATTATTTATTAAAAAATGCATAACATCTGCAGACCCATAATAAGAGTTGACTAATTCCTAAAGATCCACTTGATAAAGTTTGGGAACCATTAATTTATAGGGACACAATTTTAATATTTTCAATGTTTTGATTTTAAAATTGTCACTTGCATTAAAAGACAAATTAATATTTTCAAGATAAAAATTAATTATATTAAATTAATGTTGGGAAGTAAACATTATGAGGTATAATCATTGAAAATCATCAGAGAACATTTTTTCACAACTCACCTCATAGCTCTTGATATTCCTAATGAAATAAATTTAATTTTGAAGTTCATAAATTCAACTACAGATGGCAGCACTGAAGATGGTGACAATAGAAGAGTTGACGGCCGAAGAATTTCATCGGTTGGAGTTGAGAATGAACGTGATCACGTTTGAAACCGCGGTATCATGAAAAACACGAAATCTATGAGGTGAGTTGTCAAAAAATGTTCTCCGATGAATTTCAATAAAAATTAATGGCTAAACCAGGATATGAACCCAGGATCCCTGAAGCTTTACTAACTAAAAAAGATGTGTTAAAACGAATAATAAACGTTGACAATTTTAAAAGTTCAGATATAAAATGATAGAATATATAAATAAGTTAAAATAATATTATTATACTCACTGGTAGTTACTGCCATCTGTTATTGGAATAACAGAACTATTAGAAGTCTACTGGTTCAAGAAATATACCAAGAAATTTAATAAATATGTTCTCAAATAAGGATACAGTCACGTATCCCCAGACAAACAATACTGCAGGATGGTACTTCAACATTTGCACCATCAGGCTCGAAAGAGTCTCTAAAACATATTTAAACTAATTCTTAGATTTTTAAGGCCAATACAGCAAAAATAGTTATATTTAGAAATAACTAAACTGATTAATATTTCAATGGAAGTAACAATATGAAGTTCATTTTAGTAAATTTAATTGAGTCAGTAACATCTTACCTCATATTAAGGTAGAATTCTTGACAAAATGTTTCAGTATTCGTAAATTAATGATTCATTTTTTACATCTTACCTCATATTTTATGTTTCTTTAAACACGGGAACTAGTTTTCAAGAGAAAGATCTCTCTCATTTTCAACCGACATTATGACTACCAGATTTTCATTGGAATCTCCATCGAAAACGTTGCCATCTGGTGTTGATTTGATGAACTTTGAGATGAGATCACGTTCTTCAGGAATCTCGAAATTCATGGATCTAAATTTGTTCTTCTGAATATATATCTTCTCCCAAATTGTCAATTCTAAAGGTTTTTCCAAATGTTTTAAAAGTAAGGCTTCTTTTTCAATTTTATGATTCTCCAATAAACTATGTGCTGCAATAGTTGATTTTTCAATTTCACTATTTTTAATATTTCTAAAGTGTTATGTAGGTAGGAAATAACACTATGAGGTTTATTTTAATATTGTTTAGTTGTTTCTTGACTCACCTCATACTTCTTAACTCCCAAACAGACTCGAGTTTCTTCACTTCATTTGTGACATTCTCAATGCTGTATTACGTTCACAATGTAATACAGCATTGAGAATGTCACAAATGAAGTGAAGAAACTCGAGTCTGCTTGGGAGTTAAGAAGTATGAGGTGAGTCAAGAAACAACTAAACAATATTTCTAAAGTGTTCCTTAGTGCGAGTGTCCAAATTCCTTTTTGTTTTTCCTATGTATACTTTATTACAGTCCTTACAACTAATTTGATAAATTACAGATTTTTTGCTATCTGGGGTGTTCAATTTATTATTAGTTATTAATAGATTACCAAGGCTAAATTTATTTATCGGTGTCAATGTAATATTGAATGTCTTGAACATTTTTTTGAAATTTGTTATGTATTTCAGGATGATAAGTAATTTTCTTAAATTGTTTTCCTTTCTTTGAATCAGAATGAAGGGTAGTATTTCCCATATTTAACTATGACTGTTTCAGTATACCTGCATACTATCATTAACTCTTCCTGACTGTTGAATTATTGGTTGGCAATCTGGATGTCAATTCCTCTTCTATCTTTAGGTAGACCTACGAACTTCTAAATCACATCTTTTTCCCTGGGAATTTCAAAACTCATTACTTTTTCTTTGCTCTTGTACATGTAAACTTTCTCTCAAACTGTTAGTTCTTTGGGTTTTTCTGTTTTAATAATTTTGTATTCACTTTGATTCTATAGATAAATCTGCAGTAGCTGCTCATGTGTGATTAGAAAAATATAGAACCAAAGTGAACACAAAATTATTAAAACAATAAGAAAAATCCAAAGAACTGACAGTTTTGGGGAGAAAATTTACATCCACAAAAACAAAGAAAAAGTAATGAATTTTTGAAATTTGCCAGTCTGCAGCCGACAGTTGAAGAATTACGAAGTCACAGAGCACGCAGAATCTCCTGAGGATGTCTACCACAGTAGTAGACGAAACGTTGAGTGTTAATAAAACTAGATCATGGCCATTTAGCCCAAAAGACAAACCCAACATGAATCAATTTTGAAATTCCCAGAGAAAATGATTTGATTTGGAAGTTCATAGGTCAACCTAAAGCAATATCCAGGATCGCCAACCGATAATTCAGCAGTCACAAACAGCTGATAATAGTATCCAGAGATAGAGAAACATGTTTTCAGGAATTCTGACAAAATATCGGGTAGGATGTTACTGATTCAATTAAAATTTATTAAGTAAACCGATTTTGTGAATAAAAATTAGATGTATCATTCATTCATTTGTTTAATTTACACTTAATTTTACTTTTAGATGTAAGTTAAATACTTGGCAAAGTATGGAAGTAACAGGAAATAAACCATCATACTCGATACACTATATATTGTGAAAATATTGTCGCAATTTCAATTTTTTTAAGTTAATTCAAGATGAAGGAATTTCATTCCAATTAAACCATATCAAATTTACAATAATAATATTATTATTATATAAATGAATAAATTGAGTTAGATCTATTAATTAAAATAAATCAGATAGTGTCATTTCCTTTAAATATTAACCCTTTAGGTGTCATGAGCCGATTAGATTGGCTCTGGAGCTCCTGTCCATTACCTGCCAGACAATATACTTAAACTACTTGCAAAGCCGGTGCGATTTAAATCTCTGACACAAGAGATTTTACCAGCGGCATGCAGAGGGTTAATAATAAAAAAATATTCTTAACTTGTGTCCAACTCAGGGTCGGGTCAGGGATGAGATGAGATGAGCCCATATATAGAGGTCTGTGAATGACAAGGGTGCTGGCCAACCACGCCTGATGCACCATCACAGGTGCAGATGAACAAAATGAAATGGAATGGATGAGATGAGTATGGAGAAATGGTGGAATGAAATTGTGGCAGGAGAAAACCCCGAGAAAAACCTGCCCAAGCTCCATTTCGTCCACCACAAAACCCTCATGAAATGACCAAGACTCGATCTTGGGAGCCCAATGGTGAGAGGTGAGCATCTAACTGCTTGCGCCATGGAGCCACCAAATATTAACAATAATATTTAAAGTAATACACACTCAGGAAAATCATCATAAGTAATGCCACGAGTGATTTCCAAATTATCGATAAATTTGGAAATCAAGAGTGGCATTTGTTAGGACTATTTAACGAATAAAATTAAGCTGTTTACTCACAAATCATTATTTAACTATAGTTATTTTAAAATATTTATATATTTAATGTAAACGGCGATGTTTGAAAACAAATGAGAAACGATAGGTACGCTTCTACTGCTTCATTTGTTTATCACTGCAGCCAGATCATACTATTTATTGCCAAATGAACGCAATATTGTAAGGAGGAGCTTTGTTTAATATGGTAATTATAACACTGATAAATATTTGGTGAAACACGACTCTGATTGGTTGTAAAACAGAAATCATTGAAACGTGATTGGCCATTGAGTCCCATTTTGGGGCATGGGTTAAACAGTCTAGAGAATTTGGAAATCAAGAGTGGCATTTGTTAGGACTATTTAACGAATAAAATTAAGCTGTTTACTCACAAATCATTATTTAACTATAGTTATTTTAAAATATTTATATATTTAATGTAAACGGCGATGTTTGAAAACAAATGAGAAACGATAGGTACGCTTCTACTGCTTCATTTGTTTATCACTGCAACCAGATCATACTATTTATTGCCAAATGAACGCAATATTGTAAGGAGGAGCTTTGTTTAATATGGTAATTATAACACTGATAAATATTTGGTGAAACACGACTCTGATTGGTTGTAAAACAGGAATCATTGAAACGTGATTGGTCATTGACTCCCATTTGGGGCATGAGTTAAATAGTCTAAATAAATTTTTAAATGGAAAAAATATCTTGAACTATTATAGGAAATTGTTAAATTCTCAACTTGATTTGAATGAATCGCCTTTGTTAAATTAAAAAATTTAAATAAATTATTGTTGTATTGTTGCTTAGATCAGTTGGAACACAATTCATAATTTGTTAACATGTCTGAAGAAGGTACAGTGTACCGAAACAGCTGTCACTAAATTATATCTTAATAAATATATAAATCAAATAAAACTAAGTTTTATTTTTATTTAATTAATATTATGGGAAATATCACTATGAGGTTTAATTTAAAATTTAGAATAAAATTATTTTTACCTCACCTCATATCCCATCTTCTAAATAAACCTGTTTCAAAACCTATCTGGTTACATCATTAGTAATTTCATGACCAATGTCCTGTTATCTAGGAGCAATGCTTCATACTCCATTTTTTTACTTGGTCCATTTTCATATATAGAGATTAGAAGATTACCCAGGCTAAATTTGTTAATCAGTGCCAATGTAATATTGAATTTTCTCTTCAAATATAATTTATCTTTCAGTGAGAAATGTTAAATCAATAATAAAAACATCATTAGAAGCCTTACTAGCTTTATAAAGTAATGTTAAATTCCCAATAAATGTCTTCTTAACTAAGAAGCCGCCATTTGCAAAAGATAGAAACAATGGTTTCAAAAGCATTTGGCGAGAGGGAATTACAACGTATATAAGAGAAAAATTTGCGTCTATATCGTAACTCACCTCGGTAGCTCAGTTGGTAGAGCATTTGGCCCGGCAAGCCAAAGGTCCCGGGTTTTTCTCTTCAAATATAATATTGAATTTGTTTAATTTTTTTTAAATTTTCCACATGTTTCAGGATAGTATATATTTTTTTTTTTTAAATCTTCAGGAAGTTACATTATGAGGTTTAATTTAATATTTGAGTTTGTATTCTTTAACATTCTTACCTCATATGTTTATTCTGTTGGACGATCATTTCAAAGCTATTGCTCCATCTTCAGCTTGTTCACAAACTGGTTTTTTTCTTTTCTTCAAGTTGTCGGCCCTGGATCTGTGTTCCAAAGAACTTGGTAATGAGGCTCCTTTCTCAAGGAATTTCAAAGTTCATAATTTTCTCCTTGTTCTTCAGAGCAATAGCTTTGAAATGATCGTCCAACAAAATAAACATATGAGGTAAGAACGTTAAAAAATACAAACTCAAATATGTTTTTTTTTCTTGATATGGTATATAATTTTCTTGAATTTTGCACCGTAATTTTTATTAAAATTTGTATCAAATTTGTTCATCTTAAATTGACTTGTTTAGTGAAAGCATGGCATTCCTTCCTTTATCTGAACTGTCCGGTTTCATCAACATTGGTTAAAAATAGCTTGACTTTTGTCAAATTGGCTACAGTCAAATATCTGACTCTTTGTCAAAGTCTTAACCATTTATTTAGGTAGATTTTTTATCACTCACCTCATATTGTTCTTCTTATTTGACTCTAAACTAGTTTCGGAACATAGTTTCTGTTCCATCCTCAGTATCGTCACGACCGTTGTTCTGTCTTCTTAAAGAGCTGTCCTTCACTCCTTCCATTGGCTGACTGAAAAACCTCGAAACCAGGTCATTCTCCCCGGGAATTTCAAAGTTCATCAATTTCTTCTTTTCACTCTTTTGAATGTAGATCTTTTCCCAAACAGTAAGTTCTTTTGGTTTTTCTATTAATTTTAATAATTTAATTTTACTTAGGAAAAATTAAGAGAAATTTGAAAACTAGAATGAAAGAACATCTCAGGAATGTCAAGAAAGGGGAAGTAGAAAAACCTGCAGTGGCTGCCCATGCATGGTCTGAAAAACATCTTAACGAGAAAGAAGCTAAATTATTAAAACAAATAGAAAAACCAAAAGAACTTACTGCTTGGGAAAAGATCTACATTCAAAAGAGCAAAAAGAAGAAATTGATGAACTTCGAAATTCCCAGTGAGAATGACCTGGTTTCGAGGTTTTTCAGTCAGCCAATGGAAGGAGCGAAGGACAGCTCTTCAAGACGACAGAACAACGGTCGTGACGATACTGAGGATGAAACAGAAACTATGTTCCGAAACTAGTTTATAGTCAAATAAGAACAATATGAGGTGAGTGATAAAAAATTCTACCTTTACACCTCATAGTGAGAATTCCTAAAATAAGTAGTTCTTAACCATTTTATCAACAGAAATCAGTAAAAAATTACTATCAATTAATTTTGACCAGTTCTTTAGCTACATGCAGAATTTAAGAAGCTATGAATTAAGTTGGCAACACTTTATTCACAGTAAGTCTATGAATTCTGCCACAGTAAGTGTATGAATTCTGATACATTTCTTTCCTGAAGTTGCAAATAAAGGAACACACAATATCAAGATGGAACAACATGTGGCTCTGCTCCAGGAACATTGACACAACAACTATTCTTTCCAATTATTTATGACAGAATAAAATGCAAACACATCGTTCCAAATTTTATACTAACATAATTCCTCACTGGTCACGGAAAATTTGGCCAATACCTCCAGACATTTAACATCAGAGAGAATGGAAACTGTAATTGTGGTATTTAGCAGTCAGTAACATATTATCTTTGATTGCCCTTTGTTCTACAATGAAAGGTACAAAATCACCTGCCTTCTCAATAACACTATCTGTTTAAGTGAACCATATATTATGGAAGTGTTTTTGACAGAAAAGAACTACAAAGCTTTTAATGTCTTCATAAATAAGATTCATAATAAAAATAGTTAAAAATCATATAGTGATCACGACTGAGTGAATAAAAGAGGCCTCTAAGCAAAATTTACCAACCTCAACGTCCTAGTAATACCTTAGTTGCCTGTTAGATGTCTCATTGGATTGGTGTGTTGACCACATGCCATCTATGAGCAAATAAGGTAACCAAAAATTAACTTGGTCTAGTAATATTTAAATTAATATTGGGAAGTAAACATTATGACGTTATATCATTAATAGTGAGTGAAGAACATATTTTCAGTAACTCACCTCATACAATTTCAAATTTCTTTGATACCGGCAGTTTCAGACAATATCTTGTCCCTCAGTCATGACTGAAGTGGGACAAGATATTGTCTGAAACTGCCGGTATCAAAGAAATTTGAAATTATATAAGGTGAGTCGTTAAAAATATGTTCTTCACTCACTATTAATTGGTCTAGTAAGTCCTTATAAAGGAGAGGCTATGGCTCAACAATGGGCTATGCCATTATAGATAGATAGGTTATCACTATTTAGGACAAACTATAACCCCCAATATACGTTAGGATGAAATACAGTTTGTAAATTTCGGATAATAATAAACAAATAAACATTTTTATGAATGTAACAAGCATTGTGATTTGTTAATACCACCAATTCATCAGAAAATGTAATTTACTTACACTTATATATTCTGGATACATTTTATATCATAATTTTAATCCTACTGTCATATTACCTGGATCCTTGAATAATTTAGTTTTAAAAATTGCAGTGATGATTTTGTTCTATTATAGTTGTCATTCATAGTATATCCTGCATAATTAATTCTTATCATAAACATTTTTGATGAATGATACCTAACCTCAAATTAACACCTTTTATAAATGATACCTAACCTCAAATTTTATTTCATTCATTTTATGAGTTCCTTAAAATAATCAGATTTTTCAGTCTTATAGTTTTCAAATAAACAATATATAATAATTCTGTTAAAAATACTGTATTATTTTACAAAATATTTCTAGTTGCTCTCAACAGTCTTTGATATATATTGTTAACTATTATCTGACACATTCTTTAAATCAATATGGCTGGTGTCAAAACTAATTTAACAGTTGATGAATTCCACAGTAACTGATGTAACAAATGCAACAAAATAAAAAATAAAATAAAAATTTAATTTTTTTTAGCATTCAGATAGTAGGACACTACTTTTTCTTCTTCAAAACATTTATATATTTGTTTCAATCTCTTTAACAGAAAATATGGAGTTTCTATCTTTAATAGTAATTATAGTTAAAAATGTATGGTGGTGCATCAGTAACTGACATAACTGTAGGATGACACCATGTTTTACAGAATGAGAATAAAATAATAATCTCTATGAAGTTTTGAATTTATTTCAACAAGCAATTGTGAATGTTGTATATATAGGAGTTACAAAATATATGTTTTGAGTTTTATGCATAAATAAACTTTAGCCAAATAAGTGTAACTGATGTAACAACTAACAGTTCTGTGTGGTATAAGAACTTTAATAACTGAAATAAATAAATCATTGTTACGTATGATTTTGTTTATATTCTAGAATATTTTGGGATGTAAACACTTGAAAATCTTTTTAATACAACTTGGGGAAATAGGGATTAAACTTGAATCATCAAGTGTTATGTCAAATTTTACGTGGAATTCACCAGTTAGTCAAATGATTTTACTGCCTGAAATTGGGCTGTCAAATTTGACATTAGGAAATGAAAATTTTGAAGTGAAAATTTGTTTTTTAGAGATTGAAAATGAGTTTGAATAAAGTCAATTGCCTTGTCTAAGGTTGGTGAAACCGGCCATAAGACAGTTTTATTGCACAACTGATTTCATTGGATAATATTTACACATTATTAATTTGTTTTGCCGTAAATTAATGGAGAAAAATTCTAACAAATATCATTTTAAAATTATGATCTTATATTTTGGTAAAAATGGTATGGGACAAAGCAGAATGTAGAAGAGAAAAACACATTTTTTTAGATGTTATTCTGTCCGCTCCATTTTCTTCTGCATAAATTTGCAGACATAAATAAGCTTTTATTTAATTTCTTTTACAAGTTAAATTTTATAAAATGTTTGAGAACCACAGGTCACTCAGAGAGTTCCATCCTAAGGTTTGGGAGACATGGCTAGGATCGCCGCACAGATCTTCTGAGGATCTGTCTCATCTGGATACAGCTGCATTGCCTTCTGAACCTGTTCTTCTGGGAAAATAGATGCTAGATGATAGTGGATCCTTCTCCGCACATCCTCGGTGTTAGCTGGATATGGAGGGGGCATGTGTGAAGTATGAGGAGCCCACATGACAGATTGTGGAGGTGCAGATGTGACGGGAGGCCAGAGGGACGCATCAAACGGATCCGACAGGAGAGGTGCTTCGCTAGGAGGAACACACAAGTTCAGCTGAGGATCAGACGTGCTTCCTAATCGATGCATGTGTCTGTTGGGGTGCGGAGGAGGAACGGGTGGCCATGGTCGGTAAGAATCTGGAGCCGATGCTATTCGCGTAACATTCTGATGCATGTGGCGGTGTTCCCAACCCAGAGGCATTCCAGCCGCAGCAACGGGACCGCCACTACTGTGTCTTGTTACTGGACGATGGGCAGGATGTTGTTGGGTGGACGATGGAACCAAGTACTGACGCATTTGAATCAGACGGGGGTCGCTCGACGGATTCAACGTCAGCTGCCTCTGAAGTTTACGATGTAAATTTACACTTACATCTACGTGTGTAGGAGGACTCTCGGGATCCGAGAGACGTTTGCCAACAGTTACGTGTCCTTGTTCATTATACACTAAATTAGAAGCACCTGCACCGTATTGAGACCAAGCTTGTTCTGATCCAACCGGAGCATTCCATAGTCCATAACTGGATCGTGGTGCTGACATCTGTTGTGGACCGCGATAGTAACCCATTGCACTTTCTGCTACATTCTCTACGCTACAGCTCTTGGGTACACTAGACTTTATTTGCTTGTCGCTCTCTAAGGATATACCAGGTACGTTGGACTTAGTGCGGGACAATGGAGTCTTCTTCACTGGCTGTTTCGTGGAGTCCTGCTCCACTGAAGAAGACGATGGCAGTGGTAGGCTCAATGACTTATTCTTCAGCTGGTTACCTGCAATTCATATACAGCCATAAACTTTATGCCAACAATAACTAACTTGGGCAAAAATTAAAAAAAAATCCAAACCATTAAAACAGTATGATATTAAATATAAATTTATACACTCATTAAGTTAAGTAGACAGGAAATAATACTATGAGGTTTATTTTAATATTGTTTAATCTTTCTTCACTCACCTCATACTTCTTAACTCCCAAGCAGACTCGAGTTTCGTCACTTCATTTGTGACATTCTCAATGCTGTGTTATGTTCACAACTGATGTCCAACAGCCTTCTATCCTGCAGACTAACCTCGGCGCCATCTGATGGCTGACCGACGAACTTCCAAATCAATCCTCTCTCCTTATAACCGGGTATTTCAAAATTCATAGTTGTGTTTTTATTCTTTCATATGTAAATTTTTTCTCAAATTGTGAGTTCCTTACTTAAACAATTGGAAAAACCGAAGGAACTCACAATTTGGGAAAAAATTTACATATGCAAGAATAAAAACACAACTATGAATTTTGAAATACCCGGTTATAAGGAGAGGGGATTGATTTGGAAGTTCGTCAGTCAGCCATCAGATGGTGTGGAGGTCAGTCTGCAGGATAGAAGGCCGTTGGACATCAGTTGTAAACGTAATACAGCATTGAGAATGTCACAAATGAAGTGAAGAAACTCGAGTATGCGTGAGAGTTAAGAAGTATGAGGTGAGATTAAACAATATTATACACTCATATTGTAAGATAAAACATTTTTCAAAGAGAATTTTTTTTTAACAGGGAAGCCTTAATAACATGTGGTCAGTATGCTGGTGTGTAAAATCAAGAGCTCTTGGATTCAATTCCCAGTTCAGACAGAATAATTTTTTAATAAAAAAATTATATATTGAACAATCTTCAAAGAAACTGTTAACAATTGCATGCCAAAACCTGCCTTGAAATTTCTCCCAGAAAAGCTTTGTCATGTACAAAGGTAATGTTCAAAAAATTATATGCCTCTTTTAACTGCAAGGCACTAAAATCAAATGCCAAATCTCTCATTTAAACTACACGGAAGTACAGTAATACAACTCCTGACTTGGTGGATTGGATAACCTGCCCCTGCTCTGCATCCAGCCACATCCCACTCCACTCACGCATGACATCCATCTGCTTTGCAACAGTGGGTTGCCATTGCTGGATTCTGGCTTTGATTTCAGTGCCTTGCAGTTAAAAGTGGCAGATAATTTTTTTGGACACAGCCTTGGTACATCACAACGCTTATCTGGGATAAATTTCAAGGTAGATTTCGGCATGCAATGGTTGACAATTGTCTTGTCAGTGAATAAATTTACACGTAACATCGTAACAGCAGTTTACAGCTGTAATACTAGTACTAATAATCTCATCACAAAATCTTCTCAAAATAGAAGAAACCAACAAAAGTTCACACTATGGGAAAATGGGATTTATATAAGAGAGAGGAAAAAGATTGTGTTTGAAGAGGAAGTCTGGATAGCATAATGGTTTGGTGCGCTGGTGCATAAAGCCAAAGGTCTTGGCAACAATTTCTAGCTCAGTCAGGACATTTTTCTTTTCAAAAAATTATTTATTACAATAAAATTAAATTTAAAGAGAAAATTTTTCTCCCAGACTGAGACTCGAACCTGGGATCTTTGGTTTTCCATACCAAATGCTCTACCAACTGAGTTACCGGGGTAAGTTCCAATCTAGGCGCAAATTTTTCTTTTATATATGTTGTAATAATTCCCGTGTACCAAATGCTTGAAGCCTTGGCTTCTATCTATGCAAACAGATGGAGTATGAAGCAGTTTTCCTGGATGACAGAACATCAGTCGTGAAATTACTGAAGATGAAACTGCCTAGGTTTTGAAACTGATTTAATTAGAAGACTGGATATGAGGTGAGGTGTAAAGATTTGTATTTTAAATCTTAAATTAAACCTCACACTGATATTTCCTTTAGGCTCGAATCTATGAACACATTAGACCGTATAAGTCATTCTCTGCCTGTACTCTGATGAGAAAGTTGTATCCAAATACGTTTTTGCGTACTCAAAAATCTGTTCATGCGATAATAATTGTTGAAATTCCTAATCTACCTGGCGAGGTGATTTAGCAGAGAAATGAATCGTGAGAATCCCGAAGGGAACCAATGTAGTTTGAAACCTTGCTGCTTTATCCAAGATGTCGGACCTTGAAGACTTTGATCATGTTTTCGGTATACGCAGAGAAGAGGAATTTGATAGAGTCTACCAAAGAATTCAACTGGATGAACAGGAGAATCGGCATAATGTTGTGCGATGCAGATGTCGTATACGGTATTATTTGCAGGATGCAAGCATAAATGCGTTCCTCTAGCAGACGAAAATAACGGAAGTGCTTTTATCGCTGAGAATTCTGGGTAATTTCTTGCCAATATTACAAAATCGACGACTTTCATGCCTGACCAGTTAGTGGGTCGCTAATTTGATCTTTGCACTTGCTCACGGAAAGTCAGCTCACCAGTGATTGGAAGTAATATGAGTAGAGACTAATGTATTTGCATGCGGCCCTTAAAGTTCAATTATTATAAATATTATTTTTAATATCATTATTATACTATAGTCCACTGCTGCGGTCTCAAGCAGCGGGCCCGGGTAAGATTCCCGGTTGGAATATGCTCCTGGGTGAGGTTTTTTTGGGGTTTTTCCTCACCTGTAAGACAAATGTCAGGAAGCTTAGGGTCCAACGGTCCCCAAAAATCATCTGATCATCATCATCATCATCATCATCCTTCACCAGTGTGGAAAGCAACGGCAAGCTACCACACCTATAAATCCCTAGTAAGAAAAGCTGCAAAGCATAGCATGAAAATGCTATGATTGCAGTGAAAGACCTGCCCTCAGGCAAAATTACTATGGATGGATGGATTATACTATAAGAATTATCATTATCCCTTAATTACTCGCGTGGGGTAATTTTTTTCCCTTAGGTTGAAAGACGCTACTATTTAGTGACAATTACATTTATGAGATTCCCTGGAACTCACCTGTTCTCAAATGAACTCTTCCAGCATGTGTTTCAGTTGTATTTAGTTTCTTGGAATAGCTAACAACGCAATTATATTTATTTTGTGAGTCGTGAATTTATCGATAATTTGGAAATCACTCGCGGCATTACTTATGATAAAGACTTGAAGGCAAAAAAAATACCCCGTGCGAGTCCTCGTGTAGGTTATGTACGCACGAGTAATTAAGGGTTATCATTATTATTATTAAATTTACTTACCTGATAATTGTTCACAAACATTTTTTTGTTCAAGTTCATTACTATTTTTCTTGATATAAACATTTTCTCCAGTCAAAATTAAACACTCGCAATGCAACAAAGTCATACTACAACTGATATTTTGATAATAAATAATAAACATTAATTGTTGTTAAGTTGTAATGTTCACCGATCTAATCACATCTAGCATCCCATGGCTTCAGGACAGGAACAAAAAATCTATTAAAAATTAAATTAATGTTTTTATTACCTCACCTCATATCCTTTTTCTTCTGTACTGCACTTTCGGAGCTTATCTGCATCATCAGTAGTCTCTGGTCGACCGGTGTCATGACGTTTCTTAGCAGTTTTCACCAATAGAAGAAGAAAACCGTCAAGAAACGACATAACACAGTCGACCAGAGGCTACTAAGATGGAGATAAGCTCCAAAACTGCAATACAGAAGAAAAAGGATATGAGGTGAGGTAATAAAAACATTAATTTAATTCTTAAATTAAACCTCATAGTGTTCTTTCCCTGTGAAAGTTAAATGAAAAATCTATTGTTCTTTATCACACACCTCTTTACTATTTTAAACACATACACTTTTAGTTATTTATCCAATTTCTTTAGTAAACTCTCTAATTTTCCATTCCTTCACACTTCATTGTTTTATAATCTATGTTTTCATTTTAAATTTATCACTTCTCACTGAAAGACAAATTACATTTGAAGAGAGAACTTTAACATTTATAAATTGCGTCGAATAAATGTTGCTTTTTTTTGTCTCACCTCATAAAGTTCCGTGTTTTAATGAAACCAGTTTCAAAGGACTTCGCCTCCATCATCAGTCAAAACTCCAATATAAAGTTTCATGTTTTCACAAAACCGGTTTCAGAGGCTTTTGCCTTTATCATCAGTCAAAACTCTGATGTATAGTTCCATGTTTTCATGATACCAGGTTCAAAGGCCATCGCCTCCATCGTCAGATGGTGACAAAGGCCTTCGAAATCAGCATCATGAAAACACAGAATTTTATGACGTGAGACAAAAAAAATATTTATGCAACTCAATTTATAAATTGTATTGTTACTTCTCACTGTAATTTTGATTAAAAAGAGAGCTTTATGCTTAGATTGGGATTTGAACCCAAGATCTCTGTTTTATACACCAGCACCCTGCCATAGCTACTTAGGCATCTCAATTTAATGTTCCCAGTTTAGATGTAAATTTTTTTCTTTTAAAATATTAATTTGTTCCTTCAATGCAAGCGACAAATTTAAAATAAAAACATAAAAAATATAAGCTTTACTAGCTGAAAAATTAGTGTTAAAAAATGAAAACTGACATCGAAAAAGGTATGTTCCATTTAACCTCATGGAAATGCGAGCAGTGTGTTGAAATGGACGGTGACATATGGAACTCTACTAACCTCGATCATTCTTAGGTTCTTCATCATCATCATCATCATCCATGCAAGTATTAGGCCGTGTGGCCTGTTATGGTCTAAAAGAGGAATTTTCCATCAGTGCTTTTTTGGATGGCCCAGCGATCTTTTGCCTTGGGGCAGTAACAAAGCATGGCTTTTGGAATTCTATGAGATGGCATTCGTTGAAGATGGACTTTTCAGTTGTTCTGGTAGTTTTGTATTCTTGGGTCATACCCTACTTAAATATCACATTTATTGTGGCATTGGAAGTTGGTAACACTGAAATGTGTATGAACTTTATGGGTACTCTGTATAATTCCTTTTTAACAAAGTAAAGTGAATTGAGCAGTGATTATGTAGTACTTTTTTTGGAAAAATGTTTCTGTCTTGTGTACTATTTTAATGAATATTTCTCTATATTTAAATTAATATTGGGAAGTAAACATTATGAGGTTATATCATTAATAGTGAGTGGAGAACATATTTTTAATGACTCACCTCATATA